>CM063505.1:1365014-1432514 GCA_032207245.1 Pardosa pseudoannulata
ATATGTATACATATATATGAACATATATATATATACATATGGATATATGTATACATATATATGTACATATATATATATACATATATATATACATATATATATATATACATATGAATATATATACATATATATATATATATGGATATATGTATACATATATATGTACATATAATATATATATGGATATATGTATACATATATATGAACATATATATATATATACATATGGATATATGTATACATATATATGAACATATATATATATACATATGGATATATGTATACATATATATGAAAATATATATACATATGGATATAAATATACATATATATGAAGATATATATATACATATGGATATAAGTATACATATATATGAACATATATATATATGGATTTATGTATACATATATACATATACACATATGGATATATGTATACATATCTACTTATACATATGTATATATACATGCATCTATACATATATACATGTATACATATACATATGTATATATACATACATATATACATATATACATATATACATATATACATATATATATACATATATACATATATACATATATACATATATATATACATATATACATATACATACATATACATACATATATACATATACATACATATATACATATACATACATATATACATATATATACATATATACATATATATATACATATACATACATATATACATATATACATATATATATATACATATACATACATATATACATATATATACATATATACATACATATATACATATACATACATATATACATATATATACATATATACATATATATACATATACATACATATATACATATACATACATATATATACATATATATATATATATACATATATATACATATACATATATATACATATATATACATATATATACATATATATATATATATATACATATACATACATATATACATATATACATATATACATACATATATACATACATACATGAATATATATATATATATATATACACACACACATATATATATATATATGTAATATAAACATGATTTTGATTAGTGAAATATATGTTTATTAATAATAGGTAGGATAGTTTTTTTAAATGACTTATTTTATTTGATTTTAAATTGAAAAAAAAATCTGTTTTTGGTTATATTTCTTTTGGTATTGTAACATTAACTAGCAGCAGAATTGAAAGCGAGGAATTAGCAATCGAGGATCCCGATTTCTTGTGAATCTTCACAAAAATGTTACTTTAGTTAGTTTTGGACATAATTAAAAATCGTATTTAGGAGGCACGTAAAAAATGATTTCCAATATATCGTGCCGAGGGAAATAAATCCCTCCAAGTTAATTTGAATCGTTAAATGGATTTTGCGCGCAAAAAGAACCATTCAGACTTTGAAACCAATTTAATTAAATCTCCATTCATGGAACCTCTTCTTATACAAAAACTTTCGTGTAGTCTTAATAGATATTCTACAACTTCTTGAGAATTCCAAACGTACATCCGATGTTCTTTTCATAGAATTTTTTTCAAAAATGCTTATTAGCCATTGATATTTCTGATTTCAAGATTTTGGGACAGAATTGAAAAGGTAGAAACAGCCAGTAGAACGTTCGAATGCGACTGCTCGTTTGTATTATATCGAGTTGCTTATTATTTAAAAAGGAATAAACGACTGCAACGTTTTGTCATGTAATGATTTTACTCTACTTTTTAATTAATACCGCGAATTCATTGAATCCCTGTTCTGACGCCAAAGTGACATTCATTCCATTGTTATATAAACGATATCGAGAAGTATAGAACTTTAATGGAATTGCATAGTTTCTTACCAGTCAAGGTTTCTGACACTTTACAACAAATGTCTACAGTTTTATTTGGAGGCACAGATTTTCAACATTATATTTCCGTAAATTTTTATGGTTATAAAATGAGAAAAACTCGAGAAATTTATTTCAATTTCGTTCGTTGTTAAAATTAAACACCAAAAAGTTTGTGGATTCCAATGACCTATCTCGAAGTTCTATTGTTAAATAATTTTTAAAGTTAAATTAATTTGATATTTAGAAAGCTTATCAAAACTAAATATTCTCTTGAATAAACATTTAGAATAAAAAAGAAAATTAAATTTCGTGATGGGGAGAAAGCACTTTTCCAGATTTGATATCTCCATTATAACAACTTATGTTGGTTCATTAGAAACCGGGTTGTATCGGTTTTAACCATGGGGGTTTTAACCGTCCTGGTCAATATCGATTTGGTCCCGTTTTGACCACTGAAACTCACTATTCCATATATTTAATACTCATCGAACACAGTTTACTAGCCTATGATAAAGGCAAGTGACATTCGTTAAAAATGTCATAATATAAATAACACCAGCAACTATAACATAACACCAGGATACAAAAAAAACGGATCAAAAAAGATCAAAAAACGGTGACAAGTCACAAGTTTCGTAGTCGTCTCTCAATTGAAACGACTTCGTCATTTATTTTGGATGACTCCACACTTTGAAAACAATCTTTCTCTAGCCGGCACAACAGTTCATGAGATGGATTGTAAAATCAACCCATTTTATGTTCATGCCTTTCACCTTTTTCATGGCTGCCCACCAGACATCAGGTCCAAGGATATAATGTATAAGCATGTTCAATCTCTTGAGTGTCCTATTTTGTTGAACTGCACTACAATTTTTATTGCTTATTTACAGTCACTTCTAGTTATCAAAGATATTATATATTAAAATGAAATCCATTTAAAACTATTTTTAACAATTCTGACTACTTTTGACTAGTTTTAGACGGTTAAAACCACTTTTATCCAGTGGCCTAGTCAAATTCAGTTTTGACCGGTCAAAATGGCAACCCTGATCTAAATGGAGACAAGAATGAAATCCAACAACCTTATGGGCCGTCACTTAGATATTTAAACAAGTATCAAATCTGTTGCCAAATTCACTGCACTAAACGTTTTAAACTCAATCATCCTATTCACCAGTCACTTTAGTCGCATGACGAGTGTAGCCCGTCAAAGTGCGGGAAAAACCAGTGACACTCTGTTTCACATCAGAATAAGCTTCAAGATTTTTCACTTTTTACAATCTTGACCATTCGTCACATGCATTAGCATTATGCTTTTAACTACAACTTATGTTTTTAACTTCAACTCATGTTTTATGTTTGTAACTGTAACTCATGTTTTATGCAACTGGATTTCATTTTTACAATGGCATGTACATGCTTCATTTTTAACATTCAAACATTTTTATTATACTGTATAAGCATTTTCAATCTCGTGAACTTGTGTGTGTCCTATTTTGTTGAACGGCACTACTATTTTTATGGCTTATTTACAGTCGCTTCTCATAACAAAAGATATTATATATTAAAATTAAAACCATTTAAAACTATTTTTAATAATTCTGACTCGTTTTGGACGGTTAAAACCACTTTTATTCAGTGTCGTGGTCAAAATTACAACCGTGGCGTAGAATGAAAGTGTTTCAATCCTACATGTACTGAGATGTCGAAGTCCATTTTGTTCTGGAACGGGGGTTTGCAGTGAAATGATTCTCTTCATTTTGGATTGCGAGTGACCTTTGTCGATAATTGAAAGGCACCCTTCCTTCCCACATTCGCGTTCCATTTCAGAAGTAGCCTTCGCTCTTTGAGTCCGAATGAATTCAAACCAGTTTATAAACAATTAATACAATAATTGTTTATATGTGATTTATTATCCATATAATTATTATTATACATTAATATTGACTTACACTAGAATTATTATTTATTATATATAGTGGACTCCGCTTAATGTGGTCGCGGTTAATGTTATGAATCGCTTATTGTTATCGAAATCACTGGGTCAGAATTTTCTCTATTCATTTGGATGTTAAAAGGATGGGATCGTGACATCGGTTCAGTTTCCGAACTAACTGGCAAAGGAATGTTCAAAATGTATTCAGTAGGAACCCAATCTTTTCTTTCCCTTCGCTGTTGTATGAATTTCGAAGAATTCTCCCTCTTCAAACTAAGGAATTGGAGAATGAACAATAGAGTGGGGTTTTACACGTTCCTGAATTTTTTAGAAATGCGCAAGTCCCGATGGTGGTTAGTGGTTGTCAGACGAGCAGAAGGCAACCCATGATTATCGTATTCTCATTTTATGCTTTGCTCGCTTCCATGCAGTCTGTGGATAGGGAAGCCAGAAAGCGAAAGGATTGAACGTTAAAACAAAAGATCGAAATTTTAAATCGTCACGACAGGTTGATGATGAAGACGAACTATTTATCAATGAGCTTCTTAGAAAAAATGTAGATAGTCAAAACGGGATCCATTTTTTTAATTATTTATACAATTCTTACTTTTCAAAAGATAATACATACAGTACATACATATAAGGTGGGTTTTTTTTCATTTTGTTTCGAAATTTAGTAAGTGTGAATTAAAGGGAGGGGTGGTGGTAAATGTATATCATTTTGCATATGGTTTATTGTTATCCATCGATTATTGTCCCAAACGGATCCCATTAAGCGAAGTACACTGTATAATATAATGTATTACATATACATTATATAATACAGTTTGTATATTATACATAACATATCAAATAGTAACAATTTTGGAAATAAAACTAAAAGCACGTTATATTTTAATCATTTCATCAGAGTCAACCGATCACTAAAATACATGGAACATGTCTCGCTGTAACACGGGAAGTCAAAGGAATTTTAAACTCACACAAAGTCAAACCGAAGAAAAAACAAGATGTCTGTCCGCTTCTTTGTAAAAACAAATCATCGTGCTTTCAATTGTTTTAAAAGACGCCGTTTGTTTTACAATTAGGGAAGTTTTAATTAAAAAAAAGAACTTTCTGAACGCTGAAAATTTCTTCCAAACTTTGTATCAAAACAGTCCCCTATTAGTGAAATAATTAGATGGAACCGCGTGTTCGTACACATCTGAGTAGAAGACAATGCAATGGAGGAGCAGCTTGTTAAAGAAATACTTGTGTGCCAATCTATCACTTCTATAAAAAGATAAAATTGAATTTTTAACTCTTGCACGTTTTTGTACCACTGCCTACCAGCCACTCCGGTCCAGTGTGAGTCTTATTTTAAGTGAGAAGAATGACACGTGCTTGGGAATGTTTTTAATTTTATTTATTTTATACATCTTCTTGTCAATGAAAAGTCGATTTTAAACCTCGTTATTCACCATGGCGGGAACCATCTCCCACGTGCATTCTGGGTGCATTACTTGGGCCAGTATCACAGTACCCACGTTGATGATGACTCCAATAAAAGCACAAAATTCGTCCTCTTCCACCGCACGCCGAATAGAATGGCTAGACATTTCTTTATTCTTTAGAACATTTTCTGCTTAATGGTTGGTTTCTTTAATAATTTCATTTACCTGTTTGTTTGTGAAAAATAATTTGAAATATTGTATCGTATGTACAATATTTGAGTGGTCCAACGACCTTTGGCGATACTCTAAAAAGCAGTCTATCCGGAATATCTTCTGTGACATCACGCCATTTTTCTAAGTTTCCCGGCGACTCACTTTCAATAACTACCATTTGTCGTCTCTTTGGTAGTATACCACTACTTGAAGTGTAAGAATTATAATCAACATTGTCTTCCACAATATCTTCAGACACATCTTCACTGTCACTCCACTCTCTCTTCTCATCCCAATAATTATTTTTCCCCAATGTTGCTAACCCTAAAATGGGTCCAATAATGTTTCAATCGTAACAGTAGCGAGACTGAGCACGTTTCGATTACAGATAACAATGGCCAACGCCGACGATTCCGTAACATCTTAAGCCTAATCGTGCTAAAAACATTGGAATTCAGCCTACGGAGTTACGGAACCAATGACGGACGGCTCCGTAGCGGAGCCAACGGAACGCTAAAGGTTAAATTTCGATTCGTTCACTATCCCAACTTAAAAGTTTAAGGCCCACTTACTTTTTGAGAATTATTTCCGAAAAGGTTATAAAAGACAGTTTGGTGAACTTTCCTTTACCAAGTCAAGCCAACACGTAATTCTAAAATTTCCCATTAACGAACTATAATGAAAGACACATTAATCAATCAGGTTTTTCTTTTATTTAAAATCCCTAAACAATAAATGATAATTGTTGAGCAATCCAGGAGGTTAGCAATTTCCCCACTCGCGGAATACATTCCGTTGGAAAATAAATTAGTTGGATAAAATATTTTATTTGTTAAATATTGTGACTGTTATTGTTTGTTAGCAAAACACGTCGCCAAGAGATGAACTAAAAATCATCTGTATAGGCAAGAATTCGAGTTTATAAATGTTCGCTTGACCAGGAAGTGCGGACGTTTTCAATCAGACGACTCTTAAAATTATCATTTTTTAGGCCACCCATTTCACAAATAGAATTTATTTAACATAGTGCTGAGGAGTCCCCTTACTTTAAATAATTTTACTCATTTAATTCTTAATAATTTATTTTAATTTAATTAACTTTAAACCCATAAGGTTAGCCAGGTTCTAACCTACTTACTATCGTCTCAGACTAATTAATTTCATTAAGACATCGAAACTTTTAGATTAAAAAAAAGGAATTAATTTACAATTTACATATGTACACAAAATATTAATTCAATTGTCACTGCTTTAAAAATAGTAAAAACAGAACTTAGCCCACTACAGAGTAAAAAACATCTTGACTCGGTCGAAGTAATCTCACTCAATAACACGCTCAATAATAAAAGACCGATGAGAAATCTCTACATCACTCTCCCTGTGACCGGAGTTCAAATTCTAAACACATAATAAAAGGGAATACCCTCCTCTTTTCCCTCGTATATATATCCTTTACCCTTTCTTGGTTCCGTCCCCATTTGGGAAATTATCCACTCTTGAAAATTCAGGTTCTCAAATTCTGATGTTTCATTGGATTAGGGCACCCCACGCTCATATTTATTTACATTTTATATTTTTATTTCTTCAAAGCTCCCTTCTCGAAAACATGCCCATCTTGAAAACGTGCTCATATTATCTTCTCCCCCCCTTTTTTCCTGAACCCCTTTTCTCAACATCTTTTGTACTGTCCCTTCTTTTATGTATTGAAGGGGTATAGGGAGTTATTAGTAGACGCGGCTTCTGTTATGATTTTCCGAAAATACTTTCTCATTCTTAAATCTATTTACTATAAGTGCGGTATCTTCTACCTATGACACCTGGCTTAAATTCCGTTCAAATCGAGAAGTTGTTTTGCGTAAGTTTTGCGAGCCGGTTTTCCTTTGACCCCAATTTTATAGAACTCGAAACTCAAACTGTCCTTTCTCTAATTCCATAATACCTACCTACTAACTTCTATTTTTAAGAATATGCGAGACATGAGCATTTCTTATTATAACTTTTGCTTTTTCTCTACCAGGTGTGGCGAACCTACACATATGCCACATTTTCCTTCTTTTTGGATAAAGCCTTAAATTTCTAAAAGGGGTTTGTGAACAACATTGTAAAATTTAGCATTATACCTTCCAGGTGTGGCTTGACTCTACACCGCATATTATATATTTGCGAAGAAAAGTCTAAAATATGAAAGGGGTTTTCCAGCAATAGTTCGAACAGATACTCACTGTAACCATAAGTTACATTCGGCTCAGCTTTTTTTACCCCGTGAGTCATTGTCAATGAGAGGTTTGAACTAGAAGAAACTTCGGACTTCTCCCGTTCGGGAGTAGACGCCTGTCGGGTTTTTTTAGAGGACAAGGTGGTGACCAGAGGAGAGAAGAGAGTGAACGCTGCTGTTATCCGCTACTTGCGGGATAGACATTGTTTTGGAGCGACACGAGAAAGAGGAAAATCAACGCCATATTGTTTGGTAGGGACGATATCTACAAATGATTAGTTGTATTCCTTAGGCATTTAATGGTATAAAATTATTTAATCAAGACCATGTGTTTTTTAATGAGTTTTAGTTCCTTCTTTCTCAAACACTAGGCCAATGTAACGTTAATTTTTACACTCACATATCTCATTTATATTGAAGGCCCTCTATAATAATAGCCTAAGTTATCTGTCCGTCTGTCCTCCAACTTATGAAGCGGATAGAGGCATCCATTCAAAGCGAATAAAGTTTATCTTCTCCTAAACTATCCATCCGATTCTAAAATAAATTTGTATGACAGCAAAAAATACTGTCGTCTTTAAAACGTTCGAAATCCAACCCTTCCTCCCTTTTCGAGAGTTTCATGCCATTATGTCGAGCCCTATTTTCCCCGGGTAGAGCAGACGATTCAATTTATCCATTTATCCTTTAATAAATAGGTAAAAATTACAATTTTTTCTAGCATTGGGACGTCTTTCCTTTCAACATCTCACTGAATCATTTCATATTTTAAACTATTTAAATACCGTCTGTATTATTTTCAGATGATTTATCACTGAACTTAGGTATTACGTAAATGATTTTCTTTTATATTTGGCTTCAATAATAGATTACGTACATATGTGATAGTTTTAAATTCGATCATCGATTATTTTTTGTTGCCATGAAAATTTTATCACCGGTATTAACAATAAATTCTTTTCATGTAAGTCTAGGAGTCTATTTCGCGGACTCATAAATATCTAACGTTTAATTTATATATATTTGGAAATGAAGAAGTTTGTTCTTTTGTGTGTTTGTTTATAATACGGTTTGACTCAATGAATTCAACTTGCATTACAGGACGGGAGACTTTAGAGGAGTATGAAGATAAATAAATTATTGAGAGTGAACCAGATAGTTATGAGCCAAAAAACAAACCACTTTTTTCCCTGCCTCATTGGGTACTTAACAGTTCTGGAATGTTCCGTCGTATGATGGGCTATATGGTAGTAAAAAATATTTTTCTTAGAAAGTTTTAAATAAGTGACACTTTTCGTTAAAATAAATGATATCGGCCACGAGTCCTAAAAATATAATTAAAAATAAACTTATTGTTTGAAAAGCTACTGCAATATCTTAAAAAAACTTAATTTGTATATATTTAAAATACATAATTATTAAAAAAAATCTTTGATAAAAAGGATTTTTTATTTAAAATAAAAAATTTATCATTTACAATATTTTTGGAGGGGGGGATATACAAAAAATTTCGGTTCCATCGTTTGAAATTTATATTTTATACAACCTGTAAAAATTTCAGTAAAAATATTAAAAAGTTTTGAGATAATAGGGGTTTTTCTTGAAAAAAACTTTGAGATAAATCGAGTTAAAGTTTCAATTGACACGTTTTTATTCCTAACTCCTCTTTACACATTGTATGCGGGACTAGTACGTTTTCTGACGACTGGTACTTGATCGCGGGTCACGTACTAGTACGGGTTAGTGTCCCAACAGGGTTTGTTTGTGGGTACAAAAACAACGGTATATACAAGAAAACGTAGCCGAATGTTCTTGTCTTTCATTTTTTATAATGTTAAAATATTTATATATAGCACAATTCGGAAAAGTTAAAACTATATACTACTATTTCTATTTGATTTTTCATTTTTACGATACTATTATAAATTTATCTACTCAAAAATATATTTTTTGTTTACAACAATCTTACGGTTGATATTTCTATTTATATATTTGTTTCTATATTTTGATATAAAATACGAAAAGTTGTTTAAAAAATGAAATAATTTTCGATCTGTTGAGATTGAACTGCATAACTAAATTGAAGCGTCAAACGCCCGCTCCGCACACAATGGGTTAATATTGGAACATTTTTTTAAGCGGATTATTTTAAGACATTAAAAACTTCATATATATTTTATCTGAAAGATCCACTATTTTGTCGTATGAACCCTTCTAATATTTTCAGGTCACCACTCGTCAGATCTCTTTTGCAAACGTATTTTCTGTTTAGTTTTACTTTGCATGAAGCTGAATGAACAGCATTTTAAAATTATTTCAGTTTAATATAAAGGTACGTCCGGTTTGATTTGCAACACAAGGTCTAATGAGACCGGGACCTACAGCTTAAAGCCGATTCCGAACGGCTACGAACATCCATGCCACTGTGGGATTCGAACCCACGAACTCCCTAACCTATCGGCCATCGTTCGGCAAGGTACGTTCTTTATTGTAAGGGGAAAAAAATAAAATAAAGGTCATTAATATTAGAGTAAAAAAAAATTCGTTTAGTATATTTTGTGGTTTTATTAAAAGTCCACTTCATGTTTACATTATTCCACAAATTATTACCTTTTCCATTGTACATCAACGTAATTGGACATATATTTCCCACCTCCAAATGCAGTTTTATAGAATGGATCCTTTGTGCTATTTTTCTTTCAGAGCATCCCCTGACGCGGTTATACGGTTACAAGCCATTTAATAGACTAAAAGCAAATTTAAATCCAAACTCTTCTATTATTGAGAAATTTGGCTTTTCTCCTTACCCTCGCCCAATTCATAGCCCACATAATTTAGAATATTCTATATAGAAACACTTTCGGGGAAAGGGGGAAAGTCGTTCCGTTATTCGGCAGATAATTGTCTGGAATTGTTTAATCAATGATGAGTGCCGTCCTTTGCGGTGTAAAAGTCGAAATCGAACGTCTGAAGGAATTTTATTCATCCAGTCCAACTAAACGTTTCTCGCCTGCTTTATTTGGTACTAATGCGTCATACAATATCATGTAGCGTATCGTAAGGCATCAGCTAGTGCTATACTTCTGCGTGTCGGACGCTGATCTTCGGTACTAGATTCGAATCCCCGTGCTGGCATGGATGTTCAAACTAGGCTTTATTCTTGTGTAACAGAAAGTAGCCACCATAATAGCAAGTATTTCTTGCTGCGACTTTATTATTATAGACACGTGAGCATTCAAAATTTTAAGTGCAATCATCTCTTTCAGTTATACAGTCGCACAAATGATATCATCTACTTTTAAAAGCTAAAAACGATTCCCAATAGACAAAAGTCACACATCTGAAATTATCTATTTTTTAATTCTCGATAGACCGGTAAAAGTCGTACAAGTCAGATCATATATTTTTAAATTGCGAAAACAATTCTCGATTAAACGAAAAAGTCCCCTACGCTTAAAAACTAAAAACGAATCTCAATATACCAAAAAAAGTCGCACAAGTGAGATCATGTATTTTTAAATCTCTAATTCTCGATAAACCAAAAAAAAGTCCCAAAAATGAGATCTCCTACGTTTAAAAACTAAAAACGAATCTCAATATACCAAAAAAGTGGCACAAGTGAGATCATGCATTTTTAATATCTTAAAACGGTTCTCTTCCGAGGTCGATCCCAAGGCTGGGCAAAGAGGACTCAACCTTTCATCCCTTCAGTGGGTAGACAAAATGAGGACTAAGCATGCTTGGGAACTAGGGTTGTAACATTAAGCTGACCATCTAACCGGGACATATACTTCGCACCCTAGAGACCTTGGTAGGAGAAACGGGGATAGGAGCTGTTGAACCGAAGAGTTTCAGTTTTAAAAATGACTCTCAAAAGACTGAAAAAATTCATAAAAGTGAGATCATCTACTTTTAAAATCTAAAAACAATTCTCAATAGACCCAAACAAAGTCGTGAAAAGGAGATAGGTAATCTATTTTAACAGGCCGGAGAAGTCGTATAACTGAAGCGATTTATTTCAACAAACCGAAAAAGGATTCTGTATGGACCGAAAATAGTCGTCACTAGGGATCATCTAATTTAACAAGGTAAGTTTTTGAATCCGTTTCAAACCCAGGGTGGTTCTTGGAAATCCCCCTCCCTTTTGGACGTTTAAAAACATCTTAACTAAAGTCGAATCCAACCAGAGCAGGCTTATGTGTTTGTTTTTCGAATAAACGTCTTTTATTTGTTCATCTATCGTCAGCAGCCGAACGATGGCTGCACTTCGGTATCGGAGCTCATGGGTTCGAATCCCACTGTGGCATGGGTCTTCGGCTTTAAGCAGTTTCCAAAAAGTAGACCTCTCTGTCATCAGAGTAATCATTTTCCTTTCCCCTGCTGGTTTACAGTGAACAATCGAATATAGGGTTATCTCAGCGGTTCAGAAAATCAGACCCTATAAGCGGTATGACCTATTGTGCCTATATCGTGCATTTTTAACCCATAGCAGAAGAGCCTTATCCACAAGCGCTGATCACCGATTTCAACCCTGGAGGACCCCAGTTTGGCAGCCAAAATGTTGTTTAAGGTCGTCCGGGGAACGGAATTTGTTTTGGCGAAATCACCCTTTCAAAGATTAGATTTTTTTTAATTTTTCAATCCATTCATTTTGGGCAGCCAATGATAAATTCTTTCTTTTCGAAGCCATCATTAAACAATGAACTTTCTTACTCGTGACGTACCATCCAAATGCAACAAAATTTTCCTTTACTTGTTTCGACTCCATTTCAACTTAAGCAGGGAGAGATCACTTCAACCCATAAACAGACAGACGTTCCCCTCTTGTCAGGGAAAAAAAGAACTGAGAGAGGGGATGTCTACACAAACAAGAAGAAGGGACTGGAAGATAAACAAAGGCTTGAAATCGGGTTCTCTCCGATTTCGTACTGACTTCGTAAAAAACCGAAAACCTGAAAGTGACCCTATAACAAGAAAAAGAAAATGACTGTATAAGCGATGCACTTTAACACATGTTCCCTATTAAGTGAGACGAAACTTTAGGAAACGGACCCTATAAGCGGGTGACCCTATAGCCGGTACAGACTGTATAAAGATGTTATAAAGATGCATGTGCTTTGTGTCCTTTTAACAACCATTCATATTTATTGTGCACTTATTATTCCAGTACTTTGCTTACTGGATTATTTTATTATTATTCTTGCTGCCTAAAAGAAGAGATATGCAGCTGCTTGTAAGAAGCATAAAAAGAATGAAGTCGAAATATTCCTCCATCAAAATAGAGTTCAGTTTGGATTGAAATAGCTGCGTGTTTTTGTTATTACCTCGATCATAACATCTGATAATTAATTTCTAAACACACTACGACTTGATAAACACGATTTCGGAAGAACACAGATGTCACGAAAGGGACTTAATTACGGGGAGTAACAAGTGCGTGAAACAATTCAAAGTCACCTCTTAGTTCGATCCATTTCCTTTTCGCTAGGAAATAAAAAGTTCGGAATGGGATCATTTCGAGCAAACACTGCACGCATTAATAAAGTCAAGATTGTTTGGAGAGACTTTTTTCGCGCGTTAGCGATTCAATAAGGGAAAGTAGAACAAAAACATTCGACTCGATTTGTCAGAGCAGCAGAGAGAAAAATCCCGTCATACTGAGTTCATTTTATGACTCATTCTTCTATGAATATCTAATCATTTGCATCGAGAGATACGGGCAGCGGATTTGCTATTTAATGAGACTGGTACCTACAGCTTAAAGCCGATTCGGAATGGCTACGAATTTCCATGCCACAATAGGAATTCGCGAACTCCGGTACCGAAGTCATCCATTTGGCCATCGTTAGACCATCGTCCTATAGCATAGAGAATATAACGCTCAGAATGTTATGTTTATTAATTCGAATAAGGGAGAAATATCCTATACATAAATTATCAAAATACGGGAAAACACAAGTAAACTGCGGAAAGAAATGCGAGACGCATCCAGCAAATAAGTTTCCCTATTTAAAAGGAAAATAGAACTCACACTTTCACGGACATATTTATTGGCAACAAGTACAGCCATGTTTCAGCTATTTTTCAACACAGCCACCACACTTGTCGTATTGAGGGATCCACTTTTGCATGCTTCTGTCGTAGAACTCTGCAGCCCGTGAACGGAACCAGCCTTCCTGTCCCTAAACACCGTACCGACAGCGTCTGTTTGAATGGGGTCCACTAGGATGCCAATGCATTGACTGCTGCTTGGTTTCCAAGGTAAAAAGCGAAATCCGAGTCTCATTGCGAGTGACGATCCTGTCTAGGAACTCCTTGCCGTCGTCATGATACTGTAACTCCTAAGCGTGGTGTCGGTTTCGGCTCATAGACCTGATGATCAATTTCAATTGGCGCAATGCTTTGTGCATTCAAGATCACCGACGGAAGGAATTATCGCGTACTGGTACGATATTAAATTATTTTAAGCTTAGTTTGAACTATATTTATATTCTTATTCATTAATCAGGCATAATAATTCAGTTAAAAGAAACTAAAGCCACTTAGAACAACAACTTTTATTCCATCATAATTTTTTATAAAACTTAACAGCAAAACCAAAACTTGCAAACGATCTTGATGCAAACGATTTTAAACGAAAAACAAATCATTGAGTCTGTGCTACTACAGAATTAAGGCCCCTCCACACTATAACCCACTGCAAGCCATGACCACCGTCGAGGTCGATGGCGGCAGACGATGGCTTTGGAGGCGATTTTTCTCCAAAGATCAACGGCAGACGGATGCGCAACTAAAGCACACAGTAGACCCTACGGACGAATCCACGAGCTCGGCTCATTGAGTGGATGCAACCCGTGAACCATCGTCCAAGGTCACCATCAGGAACTGGTGAACCATAGTGTGGAGGCTACATTAGAGTTTCCATTTCGGACCACTGCTACTGGCACGAATCGGGACTTGTCCAGCTGGCATAGGATTAATACGTCATAGATCTGTTACGCACGTTCAACTGACGCCGCTGATTACTTTTACTTTAAAGGGGGGGAAAGCATGTGCTATCTATTTAGACTTATTTACTTATTTATTGGTATTACTGTGCTGACTGATTCCCAATTCTCCTGTCTTTGGAATATTGGTTTTAAAAGAAGTGAAATAAAATTATTTAAATCAATGATTTTTTCAAAAAAAATCAACTGATTTAAATCAAGATTTAAATCATGCCAAGTCTGGAAACAATCCATTATTTACAAAGCATTAATTACATTGCAAAACGTGAAATAAAAAAGTTTAGAAAATCACTTATTCACGAAATAAACTCCTCCATTATTTCACCCATCTGCAAAGATTTTTTATTTATCTTGGTAGTAAAATGATTTGAAAGGAAAGGTTGAGATGTTTGTTCTCGTTTCAGCCGTCACTCGCCAAGAGACGCTGGCCTTGGTCCTGGTGGTGCTGCTGTCCTGTTCGTGGCTAGCCAGCGGACGCTACCTGCCCACCCGCTCAGACCCCGCCAACAGGGAGAGAGTCAAGGAACTGCTCAGAGGAGTAAGTACCAACCTTCAAACCGCAGGCTCTGTCGACAAAGGGATCGTTTCAAAAACAAAATACGTTATCTTCCCTTCTTCCTTGCGTCTCACGTCTCTGGCTAAACGGAACGCATTCATACACATGCTCGGCTACAATCTTTAATAACAAATGTTGTTTTTAATTTTAAAAAAAAGCTACAAATGGATTGCGCTTTATGTTTACAATTATTGTAAGAGGCAAGCACGTAGGACAAATTCCATGATATTCCTTCAAAAGTGAAAAAGGGAATTGAAATGTTTAAAATATTAGAAATGTTAATCGGAATAACATTTTTCTAATTAAAATTGGAAAATTAATTTTTAAAAATGCAATAAAATAACGACACTTTTTTCTCTTTATCGAATTCTAGAAACAAATGAAATGGTTAAAGGTTTCATTCGAGTAAAAGTAGTCTATTTATGTAACTCTTCTTAATCGAATATTAACTGCTTACGAATGGAAAGAAAATATAAACTTTTAAAACGTTGAAATGTATTACAAAATTTGGTAGCGGGTTTTAAACAGTTTCTTGGGTGGAAAACAAAATGGCTTAAAAATGTTTTCATTTTATTGTGTAAGGCAGAGTATACACTGTTCTTCTATGGAATTCAATTCCTTCCAAAAGGGAGGCCGTTTAACAGAATTTGGAAACTTTGAAAGACGTTCACTTCTTGAGTGTTCGGCATATTAAACAAGAGTGGGGAAAGATGCTCTCATTCCGGCACAATTTAAATAAATGAATACCAAAATACATCGAAAAGAGTTACTTAAAAGAACAAAATGAAATTAGAACGACTTGAACGCTCTCGATCTAAGATCGAATCCCATCTACTTGATTTCTTTTTTCAGTCCCTCACTCCGTATTTTTTCATCGATTTCTTTCTTTCTAATTCACGTTTCATTACTTCAATTACAATAACATTTACTCTCTATTATTATAACCAACCTTCCTCTCTTATAAACCCCTTCGACTGCGACTTAATGATAAAAAAAAATTCATTTTTATTTCAAGATTCTTAAAAGTAAGAATATCATGGCTTGGTTACTACTGTTCGAATTGCTACAATATTTTTTTATTATTTCATACTAAAATATCTGAAATTTTTTTTGAAGAAAACTAATACATATCTCTTTAATAAACAAACCTTAAATACTTATAAAAATAATAAAAAAATACTTTTAAAAACATATTTATGACTTGATATTTTTTTTATCCGTTAAACTGTTCTCCCTAACGCCGCGTTTTCGAGTAATATTTGGCACACGAATGTTCAATTTAAGTTTTTAATGAAGAACACACTTTAAAAATGTAATTTAACTAAAAAAAACCCCACAAGGTTAAGGACATTTTGCATTTTCAAAATATGACTATGATGTTACCCGTTTTTGGAGTCTTTTTCATCTCTCTAAAACACAAAATAGAACTCTCGTAGCCATCCTTTTAGTTCCATTACAAGAAAATATCCTTATTTTTAAATGCGAATAGGTTGTACCAAAACGTTCAATTGATTTTGAGTTACGCAAAACAGAAAAAATTAGCATTCTGAGAAAAATAGACTTAAAGTAATAAGTAAACTAGAGTGTCTCATATTTTTATCCATAACTTTTAAAGTAAGATTAATTTTTTGCGAGTTTTAAAAAAATGCTCAGAGCATTTCAATCTACAATGTACATATTTTGAATGTTTAGAGGTCCTTGACAAAACTTGTTTCATTTTATAAATCTTAATTAACATCTATTTTTTTTTCATATCTGGAATGGATAGGGGCATTCCTATTGAATTCTTGAGGAGTTAAGGTTAGCAACGTTCGAAATCCACCCCTTCCGCCCTTTCAGATCGTTTAATGCCATTATTTCAAGCCCTATTTTTCCCGGTTAGGAGCAGGCGGTGATTAAATTCATCACATTATAAGTAGATGAAAATAACATTTTTTTAGCATTATGACGTCATTCCTTTAACCATCTCATTGAATCCTTTCTTATTTTAAATTATTTAAATACCGTCTTCATTATTTTCATACGTTTTATCGCAGAACTTAGATAGGACGTCAATCATTTTCTTTTATATTTGGCTTCAATAATAGATTAGGAGATCATTTTAAATTGAATCGTTGCAATGAAACGACAAATTCCTTTTATAAATACATCTTTGAAAATGAAGAAGTTTGTGTGTTTGTTCTTTATACTTAACCACATGGTTTCGCTCCATTTTGGACATCATTAATATATATCGCCAAATAATCACTGTCCATCCTATGACGTAATAGAACAAGATAAATTAAAGTTGGCAACTAATATGCGGTCAGTAAATATGAAGAAATTATTAATCATGTATCAGATCATTCTCAGCCTTAAAAAACCATTTTTATTTACCTGCCTCATAGGGTACTTTACAATTCTGGAAAATTAAAAATTTTAATGATCCCGTCTTATGCTAGTTGTTAAATAATATCCCAAACAGTGAAATGAAGAAAAAAATGTCCTCCCATCTTTAAGAAGGTGCGTTAATGTGTCGAAAGGAATCCTGACACTTCTCACTGGATTCTTGTAGCACTCTTAGCATCAGGTCAATGTCGACTTCCTTGATCTTCGTATTCATTGATTCTACAATGCGCGTAGCAAAATAGGCATGTTCCCTCTCAATGTGGACAAGAAGGAAATCCGACAACTGATCGGTCTGTTGCAATCAGAGACAATGGGATACTTGAGAAGGTGCAGTTTGTTTTGACGACTGCTGCTCATTCCAATTCGAGCAGATCAGTTCTGTGTAAGAAACAAACATCCTTTGTCCTAATGTGAATAACGTAGCATTTTTAGGCAATGATCAAGCTATTTTCTACAGTATTTTTATATTATATTCCAGTGCTTGATGGGAATTTTACATATATCCTCTTGTTATTAATAATTTTTCTCGTGAAATTATATTTAACGATCGAATGCACGCAATGCTATCAACGTCAGGTCTTTGTTTACCTGCATTTTCCCATTTCAACTGGTTTTACGCGTCCATTTCTCGGGCCAACACTTCCTTTTTATTTAATTATTTGCCAATCAAGTTTTGTATATTGCTTTCCTACCTTGTGACACAAGCCAAATCTTACTTTAAAAATATAAAAATGTCCAACACCCAAAGGGCAGAGTCCTACCCTTTGGATCTTGGCATAAGGTGTCACACATATGAAACCTTTCTTTTAAGAGAAGATGGAATACAACATTCCAAAATTTCATTATTCTACCTCAATTGGTTTCTAAGTTATGATCTTTAGACGAACGGGTCAGGAAGTGTCAAAAAGGATACTGAAAGTTCCAATTTTTCCTTGTCCGTATCACTGAAACTTGGCAAAATAGATCCAGACATGGTCAAAGTGAAAATAGAACGATCCAAGTATTCCCATGTCCGCATCACTGAAACTGGAAAACATGGATTGAGACATGGTGAAAAATGGGTTGATGATTCATGAACTGGTTTTAAAATGATTTTGCTAAAAGCATTTCCATCTCCAAGTGTATTTGATTGTTGCTCTCTTTCGTTCGCAGCTCCTCGAACTGGCTCGAGAGGACTACACCACCGGTGAGGCGAGATTCAACTTTCCCTACGATCCCCAACACATCGCCAAAAGATCGGCGAACGAACCCAGCCGGGTCGAAGGACAGTGAACTGCTCCCGTTCGGGAAAAAAGAAACGGAGCCACCCGTCTCGATGCACCTATTCTCTTTTTGTAAATCAGAAGGACAATAAAATGATTTAATCTCTGTATCATTTTGCACAACACTCATTCTGATTCTATTGGGTTGGATTGATGGGAAGTTAATACTTCAGCTTAAGAAAACCAAAGGAGGAGCAAAACACTTTAAAAACTTTTAGACAAACAAGTACTACCTAGTCAGTATAACAAATTTTTGTCCTTAAAGTTAATAAAATTTATATAGTGCATCAACAATGGCAAACATTCTAACTCAGTAATTGCATACAGTGAACTCCGCTGAATGGGACACCATGATTTCGATGACAATAACTGATTGATAACAATATGCAAAATGAGATAAATTTTACCCCCTCCTCTTTAATTCATACGTACACCCACCTTACATTTATGTACTGTATATTCTTCTTTAAGACATAAGAATTGCTTACATAATAAAAATAATTGATCTATTTTTGACTGTCTAAGAAGGTCATTGATAAATGGTTCGTCATCCTAATGTTTTTTGTCGTACTCCACTTTCAATGCAATTCTCATTTCAGCACATGTGGGAAGGGGCTCAATATCAAGTGACTCATCAGATCCATCATTACGTCCACGTAAGTTCTTTTTTAGATTAAAGAATAACCAAAAGTCACACATAGCTAGATCAGATTTTCTATCACTTTAGTTTGTTTTTGTTTAAGAAACTGGACTGTATGTGAAGATGTATTGCCATGGTGAAGCAGGAGTCCCCTAACATTCATTTCTTGTAGAATTTGTGGAAGACATTGAGTGTTATACCAGTTTGCTGTTACTGTCTTCTGTCCTTCCAACTGGATGGCTTTGACTCATCCCGTACTTCTGAAGAAAACGCATACATCAATTTTTTTCAGTGCCCGTTATATTTTCACCCTTGTCGACGGGGGATCCTCTTCAAAGACCCATACTTTGATTTCTTGACGTGTTATAACGACAAAAAATGGTATGTACGTTTCATCACCCGTTACAATTTTAGAAATGATGTGGTGGCCACCATCATTTAGCAATTTAAGAGTTTCTTTACTGATTCTGACACGCTCCCCTTTTTGGTGCTCAGTTAGATTATGGGGAACCCAACGGCAAACTACTTTTTTCATACGTAATTCTTCATTAATAATTTTGTGTATGGCTGAGGATCCAATGTTAAGTTTCTTCTGTATAATTGGATAGTTACAGCGATTATCATCCATTAACATTTTTCGTATAGCAGACACATTATCTGGGATGACTGCCTTCCTGCGTGTTCTTCATCCTGGAGAAAATGGCGACCTCTGCTCAATTCTTTAAACCGTCTGAATACAGTAGCAAGAGCTGGAGATTCGTCACCCAAAGCCAATTGCAACCGTTGAAAGCATTCTTCTTGATTTAATCCTTCTTTAAAATCGTAGAAAATCGTATGTTCTCGCTTCCACTCCATTTTCTCGTCTGTTTAAAATTCATTCTACTCTAAACAAGTTGAAGTAAGTCAGTAAAAAATCGTCTGCTGTGTTACAATACTTTGCATTTTAAAAATAAACCTTAATTTTTATTTTATAAATTCTAGTCTGCGCGTATCTGAAAAATTTGAAAGTAACCCTCGTATTCCTTTAAATATATTAAACCAAAACAAAACTTTAAATTTAACATACAATTAAACCATAGCTAATCCACTTGTTTAAATCAAAACTAAAATAATATCAGCTTAATTTCCATATTTTTTAATACATTTATAATTCACTCTATTTTGAAACATTGTTGCACCTTTATTAAAAAAAATTCCTTTTTCGTCGATCTATCAGTAATTTGTAGAATTGTTCAACGTATCTTGCCTTGAAGAAAAGTATACAATTTGAAACTATTTTTTTTCTGTGAGACACACGATACTTTCAAGTGTAAGACACAATTCCACAAAAGACACATTTTGAGAAGCGTGAAAATAACGCAGTTGTTAAACCAGAAGAACCAAACCACACAATCTTGCAGAGCCTTGGACGACGAAAAGGGCTGTTAACTCTAACACCGCGTTTACACGAGTCAAGTAGACGATCAAGTCAAGTAACTCCGCGCATGCGTAGTTTTTCTTAGTTTACTTGACTCACCTACAGCTTGAATGCATACGTTTACACGTAGTCAAGTTGCGAGTCAAGTAACTTGCCTCTAAACAAGAACTATTGCAGACTAACAGAATATTTTCGCGATTTGAAATTTTTGCGAAAATATTCTGTAATGATATAAGGAAATTTTTTAGAGTTTTGAGAGTATCTAATTAATTCTATTTTTTAAAATTAATTTGGTATTTATAGAATTTAAAATGCAATTTTCACATACTATTTTAGCTTTATTTGAATACTTACTCTTCTGGTGTAAAATTTATACTTTTTATTACGGAGGTGTTCAATTTAGCAGATGTTCGTGTGTGGAATGCTTAGGAAAGAATATGGCTGATATCATTAAATTGATTGTTTAGTGAGGGTGAATTTCAAGATATTTAGTAAAGTCAGTAATGAATCGTATGTTCTCGCTTCCACTCCATTTTCTCGTCTGTTTAAAATTTATTCTACTCTAAACAAGTTGAAGTAAGTCAGTAAAAAATCGTCTGCTGTGTTACAATACTTTGCATTTTAAAAATAAACCTTAATTTTTATTTTATAAATTCTATTCTGCGCGTATCTGAAAAATTTGAAAGTAACCCTCGTATTCCTTTAAATATATTAAACCAAAACAAAACTTTAAATTTAACATACAATTAAACCATAGCTAATCCACTTGTTTAAATCAAAACTAAAATAATATCAGTTTAATTTCCATATTTTTTAATACATTTATAATTCACTCTATTTTGAAACATTGTTGCACCTTTATTAAAAAAAATTCCTTTTTCGTCGATCTATCAGTAATTTGTAGAATTGTTCAACGTATCTTGCCTTGAAGAAAAGTATACAATTTGAAACTATTTTTTTTTCTGTGAGACACACGATACTTTCAAGTGTAAGACACAATTCCACAAAAGACACATTTTGAGAAGCGTCAAAGTAACGCAGTTGTTAAACCAGAAGAACCAAACCACACAATCTTGCAGAGCCTTGGACGACGAAAAGGGCTGTTAACTCTAACACCGCGTTTACACGAGTCAAGTAGACGATCAAGTCAAGTAACTCCGCGCATGCGTAGTTTTTCTTAGTTTACTTGACTCACCTACAGCTTGAATGCATACGTTTACACGTAGTCAAGTTGCGAGTCAAGTAACTTGCCTCTAAACAAGAACTATTGCAAACTAACAGAATATTTTTGCGACTTGAAATTTTTGCGAAAATATTCTGTAATGATATAAGGAAATTTTTTAGAGTTTTGAGAGTATCTAATTAATTCTATTTTTTAAAATTAATATGGTATTTATAGAATTTAAAATGCAATTTTCACATACTATTTTAGCTTTATTTGAATACTTACTCTTCTGGTGTAAAATTTATACTTTTTATTACGGAGGTGTTCAATTTAGCAGATGTTCGTGTGTGGAATGCTTAGGAAAGAATATGGCTGATATCATTAAATTGATTGTTTAGTGAGGGTGAATTTCAAGATATTTAGTAAAGTCAGTAATGCGTTTAGCAGGAAATAGTTTTTTTGAAAAAGGGAAAATTAGATAAATAAGATTTAAAAGGAAAATTTTCGGAGAAAGTGTACATGTTTTTTAGAATCTTTAGACATTCAAATAAACAAAGTTTGGCAAAATAAACAAATATTAATAATAATAAGCATGCAAAATATGCAATATAAAGCTATGTTTCAATCCGTGCTTCCATACGCACCTTAGAATCATTCTAATTTTCCCTTTTTTAAAACTAAATTTTATGATAAATTATGTAATAATGTCTGTGAATATTCATCAGTGTTTCTGTATTTTTTTAATTCTTCCAATTAACAGTTAAAAACAAGTAATATTTCATTTTATAGTATTTTATGCATCTAAAAACAAACGACTGCTACCAATAGCGAAATGATACAGAATTTACACATCAGTGGCGCCCTCTACTTTACTTGATTCATTTGAGTCAAGTTACTTGTCCACCATGAAGAACTGCTTGACTCAAGTAGCTGCTTGACTTGACCAGAACCGTTTACGCGAGTCAAGTAGTACTTTCAAGTCAACTTGACTGACCTATTTGAGCGTCTACTTGACTCGTGTAAATGCTGGAATATTGGCAGCCGAATGAAGAAGCATCTTATTTCCGAAAACAATGACTTCTGGGTGGGACATCACTTTAGTTTAATGAAAATGATCTGCCGACTAATGAAATAAAGACTGTTTCATATTCATCTCGAAGCAAGTTCCGAGCGGTTATTCTCGCCCTGCGGTTTTGCCGAGATGGTCTCACAGAAATAACGACAACGGACATGTTTTTTTTATCAATATATCGTTGTTATTCATGTTTAACTTTGTCGATTTTTAACCCATATTTCACCACACCAACTAAATATTTCTGTAAGTTATTAAAACTTTATATCATTAATGTGGTGTAGC
The DNA here is from genome assembly GCA_032207245.1 of Pardosa pseudoannulata. Taxonomy (NCBI): domain Eukaryota; kingdom Metazoa; phylum Arthropoda; class Arachnida; order Araneae; family Lycosidae; genus Pardosa; species Pardosa pseudoannulata. The sequence goes on from CM063505.1 coordinate 1,388,461, forward strand.
TAAGCATATAAAACCAAAATTTTGAAAAAAATATTTTTAATTTTTTAGGTAATTAGCAATTAATTTTTTAAGTAATTGTCCTATAAAAAGGACAACGGTCCAATATACTACTAAAATTTAACAATTATCACCTACATTGCATTAGGCTGATTCATATCTGAAATTTGGGGAAACAGTCAAAGTCTAATACTACATTTTAAGTATACTTTTGTTGGTTTTCTCTTGCAGTTCTTGAACTGGCATTTTTAGTATGAGATAATACAAAAAGGATATCCGTTTCAGGATGCTAACATCTATAATTTATCTACAAATTTTACAGGTTTATTTTTCATGATCATCTTTGCAACTGTACCTTCCAAAATAATTTGCAAAATATATTTTTGAACTAAAATTTTCAGCTACATTATTAGCTTTTTTTTAAAAATGACTAGTCATCTCCACGATGTTTAAAAAAAATATTATTAGATATAAAATTAAAGATTAAAAAATGACAATTTTTAAGGGGTTGTGGAAAATAGATTTTACATTACAATATAATTTGATTTCTCAGCTTTTTTTTTTATTGCTATGCTAAAGTGTGTCTATTTTAAAGATGTTAAAATAAAATCCTCTCGTTTTATTTTAATTTTATTTTGGTTAAAATAAAATCCAAAGCTACATTCATCCAGGTGTTAAAATAAAAACCAGTTAAAATATTTATAACTCTATTATTAAATGGAATTTTATTTGCTGTAATATTTATAGGTCCAATATGGGTTAATGAATTTTTGAAATTCACAAGGGAATGTCATTACCTCTTATAAAGCTGACACAGTTTTACTAAATGAAAGACACAAGTAATAAAACAAATGTACGTTCGGTACTTTGAACACGGAACAAAAGAAAGTGTCAAATCATTCTGTCGCAACCCCTTAGTTTCCAACCCAGTACATTCTTCTGTATCACGTAGTCAAAAACGCTTTCTTTTAGGACAAACGAGCGGATTGTAAAATAAAACAAGTTTCCAGAAGTAGATGCAGAAATACCACAGAACAAAACAAAAACGAGCCGGGATTTATTTTTTAGAAAAGGAAAATGACCTTAGGGGATTATTTATGGCATTTTGGGGGTCACGTCTGCTAAACGCACGTACTTTGGAGAAAAAATACCAAAACAATATAAGACCGAAAAGATTCTAAAAATATGAATAAATCCTCGGTGAGGTTTTTTCCTCTTCAGTATTGATTTAAGAAGAAAGTTGAAAATGATTTCCTGATAGTGCTGGCGTTTCCTTCCTCTCCATAAATCATTGATTTTTAATTTCCTGGATTTCCCTTCGATCTCATTGTTTCCATTTTAAAAGTCGCTCCCCAATTCAGATAGAAATCTATTGTTTCCTTTAAGAATCGAAGTCGAACACACTTCAACAGGTATTTCGGATAATTGGGATAAATTATTAAACTTTTCTCGAATATTTAAAATATCTTCGGGTTTTCTGTTTAAAGCTCTAAGGTTTGTGTAAAATATTGAATAAATTTTGTCAACATTTTAAATATTTAAAGTAGTTTTGCATTGCGTGCAGCACGAATTCATAAATATCCCTTTAATCCCCGAGCCATTTCTGCAGATTTCATATCGATGCATACCTCAGCTATAAAATGAAGTTAAAACAACTTTGAATAGGGATCCGCTGCCGTTTTAAACATCTGACGATGCCATCCATGAAAAAATAAAAACTGGGAGATCTATTGGGTATTAAGTGTAAAGAGAGTTTTATAATAGACTAGCAAGTGGGCCCGTGCTTCGCTACGATAAACTTCATATATTACTTTTAAACAAAGATTTTTTTTTCGTGAATAACTCTCTCAATTCGTCACAGTTCAGTTCGAGTCATTGGCATATTTATATATTTCTATTATAAGCGTATTATAACAATATTCAGTTTTTAGACTTCAGTTTCCATTAAACCCGAGTTGTATCTCAATAAGATTTTTATATATTTTTTTCCGAATCGTGGCTGAATGGGTATGGATGTTCGTAGCCGTTCGGGATCGGTTTCAAACAGAGGATACTTGTCTACCAATAAATTATTTTGAGGTATTCTAAATACACAATAACAGCCAACTATATGAAAAATCTTTTTTTTTTGTTATATTATCTTGTCACATGCTAAGGTGGACAGAAGATGTATTAATTTAGAATATGTTCATTAGGAGGTATCAAGGATTTCTGTTCAAAGATAGTTACTCTATGACTTATATTATAGATTTGTATAAAAAAACATACAAATGAAAACTGTTCTTAATATCAATAAATAAAAATAACAAAATATATGTTTACATGCCAGCGATTCTATCTGCATCGAATTTGTGCCTTATATTAAATTGGCTCAAACTTTTTTTATGGCAAAATATAAGTTTAACCTAAATTGCATTACTGTATTACTACTGTACGTTGATTAGCAACGTTAATAGATCTTGCCATAATGCGTGGTAGATTAGGAAGCGGAGGTTTTGACAGCAACAGTGCTAATTTTGTTAGTAGTAATAAATGTTGTCCAAAATTAGGGAAATTTATGATAAAACACATGGTTTTCTATGAAACAGAAACACACATTCATATCGACAACCCTATGAATATAAAGATAACTATATAAAATGATAGGTTTTTATTTACCTTATGAGAGTCACTGTAATTTGTACTTTTTGTTGTTAGAATATTGTTGATAAACATTTCATTGGAAAGTAAAAATGAACCAAGAATTAAATTTAAAATTAGTTCTCATATAAAAAAAATGCTATAATTCGCGTCCCATAGAAATGAAAGTGAATCCCTTTATATCTCCACTTCCAGGTCAAATCGAACGGATGCTACGCAGACGATATTTAAATAATATAAAATAAGAAATGAATAAATAAAATATTTAAAGTAATGACGTCATAATGATAAAAAATATCGTTTTCACTTATTTATTATGTGATAAATTGAAAATTTTAATCTCCTGCTTTTAACCGAGGAAAACGGCGCTTAAAACAATTACATGGCATTAATTGAATGACGTCACATTGCTAGAAATATTGCTTCTTTCACTTAGTTATGGTGCGATTGTTCCGAAGAGTAGTGCTTGAACTCTTTCATAAGCTACTTGTGACGAAACACTGTATAGAACTTAGCTTACTCTCCAACGCGCATGTGCTTGCTACTGTGTATTTTTTTTTTCTCCTCCCAAAGCGCGCAGATAGACTAAATAACAAAGCGATGAACATAACTATCTGGTAACCATGCTTTAGTTCCGATGGTCTGACACCGGGGGCGCCACTTTCTATGCGGGTCCCATGTTACAGAAGTGTATCGCTATGGGAGTGTGCTGTCTTAGTCTATGAGCGCGCCTATAGCGCAGTGGAGATAAGATTCCATCGATAACTGAAGCTTAAAGTTAACTTAATTTTCTTTACTAAATTTGTTTTAAATTTTCTCGTTGAATCTTTCTTTGAGTTTTGGATTTGATATGAACACACTGAACCGCAACAGATTTAGAAGCATTCTTTATAGATGAATGCCACATTAACAGCGATCAATTAAAAAGCGAATCGTTTGCGCTTAACCGGGGAAAATAATGCTTGGAATAATGACATGAAACGCTCGAAAAAGGGGGAAGGAACGGATTTCGAAAGGTTAAAATTTTCAAAAAATTTCTTAGGGATATGCCTAATAACTTCTCAAATTTTCACGGCGATTGGATGTATGGTTTTTGAGTCTATAGAGTACAGACAGACACAAATTCATTTATATATATATATATATAGATAAAGCAATTGGTCAGTCGCTCGAAAGGACCTATCCAAATGGAAAATGTATAAATCGTTAAAATTGCTTGTAGATTGTTTCGTCCTCTACCAAAACTCGTTCTAAGAAAGCATAAAAATTCCACAAGTTATTTTTAACGTCATCTAAAATGAGACAAGGCATTCAACGGTTAAATTACCTGTCTAAAAATTTCCTTCTCATTTTAATAGCTCATTTTCGTCCCGTAAAATGTCAGCTATAAAGGAGTGGTCGCCGACTTGAATTCTTTTTACCCGTCTCTCGCTTGACCACTTCCAGTCCTCCCATAACTCAATGGTATTCGAAATATCTCTTTGGGGGAAATCTCTCTTCAATTCCCAATTGTGAAAGCGTTCATTTTCAACCTCGATAAATTTAAAGCTTTGGACTTGGCTCACTTTCGGAGCTTTTAAAACAAGAGGGGCCGAGTAATCGGTGAAGTACAATTTAGCCGATCATCTTGAAGGTCAATGAAAGATTTGGTTTAGAGTGCTACGGTCTACTTTTTGCAACACGAGGGCTAATGAGACCGGGACCTACAGCTGAAAGCCGATTCCGAACGGCTACGAGCCTCCATACCACTGTGGGATTGGAACCCACGAACTCTGGTACCGAAGTGTAGCACCGTAACCAATCGGCTATCGTTCGGCAGGTCAATGAAAGAAGTAACTTGCTTATGTGATTACCACACCCATACATATCGGTCAATGTTCGCCAAAACACGTTGAACGTCGGACATCTGCTGATATTGAAATCGTTAACAAAGATCTTGCTTAGGGGAGAAGGGTTACGCTAAGAAGTGATATTTAATAAATTCACCAATTTATACGAAACCTACTTTTTTTAATGTTAAAGTTAGGAAATATTATTTTTAAAATATTTATCAATATCTATCGATATTCTTTAAAATAAATATCCAATGATATCTCAAGGAACACAATATTTGAATGTCAATGGATATAATTTTGATTTGTCCGATATTTTTAATGTTATAATTTTGACTTGTCCGTTATATTTAATGTTATAATTTTGACTTGTCCAATATTTTTAACAATATAGTTTTCATTTGTCCGATATATTTATGTGATGATTTTGACTTGTCCGATAAGTTATATCTGAAATGCCATATCCCTGGTTTTGCTTTTAAAATTATATTTAAAGTTATAATTTTGACTTTTAAGACAGTTTTAATGTTATAGTTTTGACTTGTCCGTTATATTTAATGTTATAATTTTGATTTGTCCGATATTTTTAGCTACTTGTTTAGTATCGATGACCTATTTTGCATATGAAAAATCGCACCCCTTTGAAAGAAGTGTGGGGCTAAAAGTATCGATTTAAACCACGCATAATCGATTAATCAATATTTCAAATGATTTTCAACTAAAAGCAAAGTTTGAATTTTCTTAAAATATATCGTTTTACATGTAATGCGATATATATTTCCATTTTTCTATATTAATGCATATATAAATATAAAAATTCGCTCCCTCTCCTTAATCATATTGGAGCAACCGAAATTCATTTGTTCGCTCTTCATTCTATGGAACGATCTTCATGAAATATCTCTTGGATATTTAAGCGAAGTGTGAGAAGGTTAAAGAACGCTTTTTTGTTTAATTAAACCTCCCCTCAAGTCTGGGGTCATTTCCCTTTAAATAATCTCTCAAAATATATAATAAATATGTTAGTGGAACTCATAGTGTTAACCTCTTTTATTTTTTTAGTTTACATTTTTAGAATTAAATTTAAATAAGATGTGTTATTTCAATTTTGAATATATATATATATATATATATATATATATATATATATATATATATATATATATATATAGTGGCGTGCGGTCCATATGTGTAGGGTGTGCACTGCACACCCTGGCAATAATTTTCTGCACCTATGTCTACCTATCTTTATATGGTATATAATAAATATTATTTATAATATATTCAAATATGTTGATTTGCTTGCTTGTACTCCCGCAGCGCGTGCGGTACTAGGTGCTGCACCACGTAGCACGCAAACGAATATAGGAAGTTCTGATGTGTACGCACTGCGCACTAAATTGAAAATCACGCTTTACATGTATGGGCTACTGGAGAAGAACAGCATACTATGGCACTGAGGCAAGTGGAGCTATTTTTCCTGCACTTGACATTCAGAATCATCCGAATGTACGGTTTATTAAGCGTCGTATTAGAGCGGGGACTTACGTGCTGAAGCCATTTTGGTTTTTTAACTGATTAACTGGCCATACGATTTTGCAGACGGTTTAAGTTTAAATTTATATATTGTAAGATTTTGTTTTCATGGAAATGTAAAAGAAGTATTTCATCAATATAAAATGAAATGTTTTAGTGTGATAAATTAATTTCGGTAATGTATTCTATTTATTGAAATAATTAGCTGATAAAAAATGTTGATCTGTTTTAAAGAAACGAATTTTAACAGAACAGTCCCAATTTTACCATTCATTGTGTCTTACAGACAGTATATAAGTTATATCTGAAATACCATATCCCTGTTTTTTTTTTAATTGTCAAGATGTTTTTAGCAGACTATATGATTTACAAATGCTAAAAACAATTAATAAATATAATTTTATCCACTGACCGAACAAGAAACAGTTCGATCTATTGTGCCAGCGTGCAGTGAAATCCTCTGCACTTGGAATAGAAGTTCGGTTTGTCGGCACCCATGAGCATCCGGATGAGGCACCGCAGAGGCAAGCGCCATGTGGTGCTACGTTTGCTGAACATGTAAGTTTATCGTGGAAGCCCGAAACGTTGCTTTTTCGAAGCCGATTTGACACCATACAACAAAAGACATGATTTTTACTTCAGTGCTAGTAGAATTCTCATAAGTTTAGCTGTTTTTATAGTTATAACTCGACTACTCATAGGTAAATATTTTATTTATTTTATTCTTTAAATTTATATTCATAATAAATAACCCGTTTCAGAATGGAGAACTTGGATGTCTCAATAATTAAAGATTTATTGGAAAATCTATGTTCTGTGCACACCCTGCATGAAAACCTACCGCACGCCACTGATATATACATATATATATATATATATATATATATCGAAATTATTGTTGACTTCATTTTTACAATATGTTTTCTACAAAGTGTTAAAGTTTTTAGCCATGATTGTTTATTCCTTTTAATTAAAATTCCGACGTCTGCTCTATTTTGTGCTCGAAATCAAAAATGCGAACCCGCCTCGATTTGAGAATTGCCGAGACATCTAAAAGGAGAAGAGTGTTTCCGTCCCCTTTTCAATCCCATCGCCATTTTTAGCAACTCGACAAAAAACATTCCATACATTTAGAAACCAAACAAATCCGCCGCCATTTATAAATGAATTTACTGTCGAGTCATCAAAGCAACCTCTTCCCAAATTTCCATTAAAACAAATGGAGTGTTTGTGAACAAATTTATTTTTGCCATTTAGCCGTGTTCGAAATTTGTTGGTAAAAATGTCATATTTGTTTGTAGTACCTACCCCCTGCTTAATAAGTATTTAGCGTGACATTATTGGGCAATGTTCTGTTGTTGAAATTACCTCTCCAAAATGACTATCAAAATTTCGTTCATTGCGATGATATTTAAATAATTTCCTTCCTCCACAATTATTAAAATAGAATCCTTTGCACAAACAAAATGGTTCAATCGAATGCCAATGTGCAGCAATGTATCTTTATGAAATTGATATTAGTGGAATATTTCAAAGCTACGCCCCCATTTACTAAATGCGAAACGAGTTTAAGGGATCATTTTCTTAACGACTTCCAAAACGAATCGACATTAAAACTGTCTTTAAACATATACATGTGCACTCACTTTCTTGTATTCCACGTTCCGGTTTCATTAAAATTTGTTACGAGTTTTTTTAGTTTATCTAGAATTCCAGCACGGAAAAATTGGATTTTTAATTCACTTTTCACCCACGTCGCAAACGTGTAATTTCTGTTCCTCCTTTCATCCTTCCCCACATCAAGGAATCTGCTAGCCAGAATTCACGCGACATTTTCTATTTTTAAACAAGCTTTCATACTACGTGGCAGCTTGTACATAAAATTTACGACACTCGTGTCGTCGTGAGTAACAATTCTTTTCTCAGTTGTAATTTTGTGTTGATAACTGACGTGTATTACTTTAATTTGAATTAAATCGAATCTATAATTTTTACATCGGTCAACAAAATATATATACAATAAATCGATTTTCCCGTAATCTTCAAGAATTATCGGATGAAGGATACGTTTCGATTTGAGAGCGATTTCAACGAAGATTTCTATTTTATTTTTCTGTCATATTTCTATTTGTTAGAAACCGTTAAGAATAAAGTTAGCTAAAAATTATTTTTTGTAACCGATTTATTTTCTTGACTTGTTTCACAGAAGTGAATTTTCTTTCAGAGAGCGTTCTAAATCTAGATTTTTTCCCCTTTCTTAGGCGAGAGCATTTTCCTTGTTTGCTTGTCTGTGTTTACCTTTAATGGTTTGGTTTGGTTTGGAGTGCTACGGTCTACTTTTTGCAACACGTGGGCTAATGAGACCGAGACCTACAGCTTAAAGCCGATTCCGAACGGCTACGAACATCCATGCCAGTGTGGGATTCGAACCCACGAACTCCGGTACCGAAGGCCAGCACCCTAACCAATCGGCCGTCGTTCGGCATTTGCCTTTAATGAATGCTTAACTATTAGGTTTTATTTGGTTTGTCTACTGCAGTGATTTCCAACTTGGGGGGGGGGAGGCAATTAGATTGCAATTTGAAAATGGACTCGACACTAGTTTGACCCACTTGCTCTGATATATATTTACAAGCAATTCATAAATTTTTTTCAGAAAAAAAAAGAAAGAAAAAACGAACAAGCAAATTATTAACTAATGGCGACCAACGAAAAGTTTCAATTCCTTTGAAGAAACCAAAATATCAATTCGATTCTTGGTTTAGTCGAGCAAACCTTTCTCAAACAGAAGGAAGGCTAGAATATTTAATTCTTTTTTACGACTGTGATCGTCGTGGATATGTTATCCAAACAACAATGCTTTATATTTCGAATTGTTTTAGAATAATGGAATCCCTTTGTATAAATACCGTATTTACTCCAGAAGATAAAAGTGATTTCCAATTCTGTGATCCTCCTTCGCTCAAGAAAATGGAAGGCGTCATACGGCCACTTTTCAGAAGTTAAACTAAGATTTAAAAATGGTTGGAAAATAATAAGTTCTATAATGTCTTTCTACCTGACTCAAATAAGGATTTCAAAATAATTTCACTCCATTGTTAAAATTATTACAGCAAAATTCCAATACATAATTTTAATTATTTAATGTCGGTATTCGTTCGTTTCATTTCAAGTAAGATATGCGGCGAAGAACTAACGCTCCCCTGATTCGTTTATTGGCCACTGTCTCCTTCTCATTTTAGCAAAATAATAAGATTTTCCTAAACCCTTAACACTTCGCGTGGAGGCAACGTATTTTTACGTTTTTTGCAGTCTGTCACTGGTCTGCTTGGGTCACGTAAAAATACGTATATAGCAGATTTGTGGTGAATACCCGTTCACCACCACAAATTAATAAATACGTATAATTATATGTATGTGTGACAATATAGGCGTGTTGTTTGCTTTGCTATGCAACGCTTTGCATTTTTTCTTTTCACAAGTTAAGATTGTCGAGCGACTCGGTATTTGGTTGCTTTATTTCGTCTTCCAGGACGTACGAGTCGTGTTTTGTCCATTGGAAGCTTGGTTTTTTATTGTTGAATACAAAATGGATAAAACGATGACCGAATGATTAGGGTGCTGACCTTCGGAACCGGAGTTTGTGGGTTCGAATCCCACTATGGCATGGATGTTCGTAGACTTTCGGAATCGGCTTTCAGCAGCAGGTCCCGGTCTCATTAGCCCTCGTGTTGCAAAAAGTAAACCGTAGCACTCCAAAACCAAAAACAAAATTGATAAAATGAACCGTTGTGACAAAGGGAGGGATGAAGAAATAGAAGCTGACAGATTATCGGACTTTCATTTAAAAATCGTTTATTTTTGGGATTTCGTAAAAATATTGTGTTTTTTTGTTGTTGTTGTTGTTGTTAAATAATCATACAGTATATATTAAAGTGTAAAATAAAATAAGTTTCGTTCCTAAAAACAAAGTCGTTTTCGATGGACTGCGATTTTTCGGAATCACTCAACATTCGCGCGATTCCCGAAAAAACGTCCGATGCACGCGTCAGTGGGCTGTGAAGTATACCCGCATGACAAATGCTAATAAGTTTAATGGAGCATTTGCGACTGAAATTTAGAACGTATGCCAAAATTGTAGACCAGTTAGAAGTATAAATACGTTGCCCCGGGTACACCACGAGAAGGTAGGTCTACTTTGCACCCTAACCTCTTTGGAAACAAGCTTTTAATATGGAATTCGAATCCCAAATGCAAGATCGTGTTAAAGCGAAGACCTCGCCAACATTCCCGATCGTCCTTGACGTGCGGCGGTAGCGTTGTTCCGACAGGACACGACTGCCTAAGTGAACATCTCCATAGAATTGGCAATTGTGACCTTGGAGAACCTTTAAATAGAGGTCATCTGCGGGGCACTTCGCGGTTCTTCCGACTCCGAGACTACCCTGTATTGGAGAGCCAGAGAACGCCTGAGGCAATGACTTCGGTCAATGTTACTTTTGTTACTTGTACAGTTGTTCCATAATTGTTATTTTTATAATTGTAACCTGCCTTGCCATTAGAAATAAAAAAAAAAAACATTTGCGTCGGAGGAGAGATCTATAAATCGATCGATCAGTTCGGGAAAAAGATGGGAAGGAAACGACAGATCGGAGATTACGATTCATGATTATTACCTTAGTCCTTTTTTCATCTAATGATTCTCTATTTTGTACATTTGCGAGGCGTTATTAGTAAGTTGTTCCAAAATGAAGCATCGAATAAGATCGCGTCTCTAAATAGAATGATTGCAATTGTAGAGGTTATAAAACGTTAAGAAAATTTCCGTTTCCTGCTTCCTTCGAATGCCGGTCCCCGAACGCTCCCGTTCCTCTAAATTGCGGGAATAAAATAACCCGAATTAAGACATTTCGTTAATATTTGATGTTCTAACGAGGGAGTTAATGAAAGGAAGCCGATTTCAAATTTTATGACGCAAATTGCAGCCTGCGCCGCCCACGTGAGGGGATTTATAGAGTTTAATAAAAGACCCCAAAGCGCAGCCCATTCCACCTTTAAGTGACGGAAGGGATTATTAACCTGAATAACTTTCGTTCGATTTTGGTGACACATTTCACAAAATGGCGGATAAAGAAACGAACACCTCTTTATATGCTTTTAAAACTTGTAAAATTGTAAATAATTATATATATATATATATATATATATATATATATATATATATATATATATATATATATATATATATATCAGTGGCGTGCGGTAGGTTTTCATGCAAGGTGTGCAGAGAACATGGATTTTCCAATAAATCTTTAATTATTGAGACATCTGAGTTCTCCATTCTGAAACGGGTTATTTATTATGAATATAAATTTAAAGAATACAATAAATAAAATATTTACCTACGAGTAGTCGAGTTATAACTGTAAAAACAGCTAAACTTATGAGAATTCTACTAGCACTGAAGCAAAAATCATGTCTTTTGTTGTATGGTGTCATATAGGAGTCGAAAAAGCAACGCTTCGGGCTTCCACGAAAAACTTATTTGTTCAGCAAACGGAGCACTACATGGCACCCGACGCTGCGGTGCCTCATCCGGATTCTCATGAGTGCCGACAAACCGAACGTCTAAACGTGCAGAGGATTTCGCTGCACGCTGGCGCAATAGAGCGAACTGTTTCTCGTTCGTCAGTGGATTAAATTATATTTATTAATTGTTTTTGACATTTGAAAATCATATAGTCTGCGAAAAACATCTTGACAAATTTTAAAAACAAAACCAGGGATATGGTGTTACAGATATAACTTATATACTGTCTGTAAGACACAATGAATGGTAAAATTTGGACTGTTCTGTTAAAATTCGTTTCTTTAAAACAAAACAACATTGTTTTTCAGCTAATTATTTCAATAAATATAATACATCACCGAAATTAATTTACCACACTAAAACATTTCACTTTATATCGATGAAATATTTCTTTTATATTTCCATGAAAACAAAATCTTACAATATATAAATTTAAACATTAACCATCTGCAAAATCTTATGGCCAGTTAATCAGTAAAAAAAAACAAAATCGCTTTAGTCCCCGCTCTAATACAACGCTTAATAAACCGTACCTTCGGATGATTCTGAATGCCAAGTGCAGGAAAAATAGCTGCACTTGCCTCAGTGCCATAGTATGCTGTTCTTCTCCAGTAGCCCATACATGTAAAGCGAGATTTTCAATTTATTGCGCAGTGCGTACACATCAGAACTTCCTATATTCGTTTGCGTGCTACGTGGTGCAGCACCTAGTACCGCACGCGCTGCGGGAGTACAAGCAAGCAAATCAACATATTTGAATATATTATAAATAATATTTATTATATACCATATAAAGATAGGTAGAAATAGGTGCAGAAAATTATTGTCCCTCATAATTTTCCAGGGTGTGCAGTGCACACCCTACACATATGGACCGCACGCCACTGATTATATATGTATGTATATATATATATGATATATAATATATATATTATATATTTTATATTATATATATATATTATTTATATATATATATATTTATATACTTTACGATTGGTTGCAATCATACCCATAAAAATGATACCGTTTTAGCTATACCTTTACTAATTGGAGGACGGGTTCCACTTTATAATTACAGGAAGATTCAGCTAGCATGAAGTTATGCGTAATATACCCTTATAAATTTAAAGATTACAATAAATAAAATATTTACCTACGAGTAGCCGAGTTATAACTGTAAAAACAGCTAAACTTACGAGAATTCTACTAGCACTGAAGCAAAAATCCTGTCTTTTGTTGTATGGTGTCATATTGGCTTCGAAAAAGCAACGCTTCGGGCTTCCACGAAAAACTTATTTATTCAGAAAACGTAGCACTACATGACTTCCGACGCTGCGGTGCCTCATCCGGATTCTCATGAGTGCCGACGAACCGAACGTCTATTCCCCGTGCAGAGGATTTCGCTGCACGCTGGCGCAATAGAGCGAACTGTTTCTCGTTCGTCAGTGCATTAAATTATATTTATTAATTGTTTTTGACATTTGAAAATCATATATTCTGCGAAAAACATCTTGACAAATTTTAAAAACAAAACCAGGGATATGGTGTTACAGATATAACTTATATACTGTCTTTAAGACACAATGAATGGTAAAATTTGGACTGTTCTGTTAAAATTCGTTTCTTTCAAACAAAACAGCATTGTTTTTCAGCTAATTATTTCAATAAATATAACACATCACCGAAATTAATTTAACACACTAAAACATTTCTCTATATATTGATGAAATATTTCTTTTATATTTCCATGAAAACAAAATCTTACAATATATAAATTTAAACATTAACCGTCTGCAAAATCGTATGGCCAGTTAATCAGTTAAATCAAAATCGCTTCAGCACGTAAGTTCCCGCTCTAATACAACGCTTAATAAACCGTACCTTCGGATGATTCTGAATGCCAAGTGCAGGAAAAATAGCTGCACTTGCCTCAGTGCCATAGTATGCTGTTCTTCTCCAGTAGCCCATACATATAAAGCGTGATTTTCAATTTAGTGCGCAGTGCGTACACATCAGAACTTCCTATGTTCGTTTGCGCGCTACGTGGTGCAGCACCTAGTACCGCACGCACTGAGGGAATACAAGCAAGCAAATCTACATAATATTTGAATATATTATAAATAATATTTATTATATACCATATAAAGATAGGTAGACATAGGTGCAGAAAATTATTGTTCCTTATAATTTTGCCAGGGTGTGCAGTGCACACCCTGCACATATGGACCGCACGACACTGATTATATATATATATATATATATATATATATATATATATATATATATATATATATAAATATATGTATATATATATATATATATATATATATATAATAAGACGGACTTTACGATGGGTGGTTGCAATCATGACCCATAAAAATGATACCGTTTTAGCTAAAGACCTTTACTAACTTACCGTTGGAGGACGGGTTCCCACTTCCTCATAGGGACAGGACAATCAGAAGGGTCCGCTAGCATGAAGTTATGCATAAAAGACCCTTAACACCTAGGTTCACATGCCAGTCAATATCTGTGGGAAAAAATCTGCCTCAGACAACGTGCAACAGACTTTTTGTTAGAAAATTTCCTAAATTGTCCTCTAGGGCAATGTAGAGTTATAATGGGTCAGATCCCTTCTCTGAGGTCGTCAACGGTAGCCCCAGTGGTCCATTTAGGTTAGGGGTTGAAAAGGGGAATGCAAAAGGACGCGGGAATTTTTAGCCCTTGACTTAAGTTTTGAAAAAACCCTGAGAATTTTCCTTTATATATATATGTATATATATATATATATATATATATATATATATATATATATATATATATATATATATATATATATATATATATATATATATATATATATATATATATATATATATACATATATATATATATATATATATTTATATATAATATATATATATATATATATATATATATATATTATATATATGTATATATATATATGTATATATATGTATACATATATATATATTATATATATATATATATATATATATATATATATATATAATATATATATATATATATATATATATATATATAATATATATATACATTTATAATATATATATATATATATATATATATATATATATATATATATATATTTATGTATATGTATATAATATATATATATGTATATATATGTGTATATATATAATATATATATATATATAATATATATATTATATATATATTACATACATATATATATATATATATATATATACATATACATACTATATATATATATATATATATATATATATATATATATATATACATACATACATACATACATACATATATATAAATATATATATACATATACATACATACATACATATATATATATACATACATATATACATACATATACATATACATACATATATATATACATATATATATATATACATACATATATATATATATAATACATATATATATATATACATACATATATATATATTATATATACATAACATATATACATATATATATATATATTATATATATATATATATATACATACATTATATATATATATACATATATATATATATACATACATATATACTATATATATATAATCGAATTTTAATGTTATACATTAAATTATTTATTAATAATAAGAGAGCGAACTCTTTGGGAAGCGGGCAAATAGGGGATTTATACAACTGTAAAAGGACGAGACTCTTATATTCCAAAAAGCGTTTAGAAATAATTAGTCTATTTTCAGGAACCATTTTTATTTCTTTGCTATGTTCCACAACACAGTACATGTGCAACGAACACACACTCAGAGCTCACTGGCACTATGGTAAAAGAAACTAGAAGGCTCTCTTAGCGCCACCTATCATAAAAGGAGAGGTGAGTAATTGTACCCGCTACACAACAATATTTAAGAACAGAGCGCGCTATGTGAGAACGGGTCAATCTTGTGGGCCGGACTGAGGCTTTCGTTGGAAACAAATGGCTAATGGGGCTTTGAAATCCGAATCAAACTTTGAAGGCTGATATGGATAGCCTTTTTTTAGGTTTTAATTCTGACCTGTATGTTTATGTCTTTTATTTTTGTGTTGGTTGTAAAACTAAATATGTAGACAAATGTAAATTTTTCGTACAAAACCTCTGAGCACAGCCCCTTTGGAAAATAGCATCAAAGTGATACAGGTAATCTGATACATAAAATATACTGAAATATATTTATAGCCTAAAACTCTCGTTACTAAGGAAAACTCTAGAAAATTCTCAGGGATATTTATATCTACAATGAGGGGAGGCAACCCCTTCTTTTAACCCCCACTGACCGACAAGAGGGAAGGAAGGTAATGATCTCTCGCCGGTCGGCGGTGACATTTCCTTACAATAGCTGCACGAACCCTTGCTTCTATTTTCAAAAAACGTCAGAAAAATAAATTCCATTACCTCTAAAGAATAATAGAGATTCGATCGAACTTACGTTCAAAGCCACTGGCAGCAATCTGTTGAACAAAAAATCGAACAGGAAACATAATCAATAATTTATAATGCGAACGTATTAGCATATACTACAAATATACAACCAATTTGGAATTTTTTATAAACCCATTCCTGAATTTCACAAATTGAATCAATTTAAAAAAACAAAATCCGAACCCAACCAAGAGAGAACGTTTCTTTTCTAGGAGGGTTCCCTTCTTTCGCTTGTCCAAACCACAGACGACTGCTGGATTTGGGTACAAGACTTGGAATTATTTCAAAATTACCTAAATTATAATTCCGGACAGTTTGAGGCACTGAGCTAAGAGTGAAAGTGTCTTTGAACATTCTTATCCTTGGTGTCTCCGAGAGCACTTTACGATCCTGTCCTGGTCTTCAGCCTACACTTCTAATAGAACCCTTACCAGATTTTCGAAATCACACTTTCGCCCAGTTTACCTGTACCAAAAAGCAGTGCAAATGGATGGTTGAATCGTATTCCCCTTTCAAGACTAGGTGGGGAAATGAATGTGCAAAAAAATTCCACTCTTCTATCACAGTTGAACCTTCTTTCCCGTGATCCTTCGCGTTTGTTGGCTGTAGATTCTAAAATGGCGAACTCCGCTGCTACAAGAAATACAGTCATCATAAAAATGCAATTACAGCTGAAGCTAACTGTAACAAAGAGTTACAGTTGAACAAAGCCAGAGCGAAACCGACCTAGAGGTGAAAGCGGAGTGACCCTCCTTCGACCCCATTGGTCAAGAGGGGTTGCTAACCGTGGAGTAGCCCGCTTCGGCCCAGCAACGCTGCCCAACGAACTTTTTTAGAGAGATCTGCAGGCCCCCTCAGAGAGAGAGCAAAGGAGAAGGAGCTTGGAGCTTTGGAGCACCATTTCTTTTTTCATCAAGACGCCATGTTTGATAGATCTTCGACCGAGTGTGGTCCTTTTGGCATCATAGCCTAAAAGTCATTTTACATTTTATATCCTATTAACATTTCTATCAAAATTCTAATAAACAAAATTCAGCAGAAAGAATTAGTTTTACTTTTATCTCCGATTCCCACTATACGTGCGGCTGGCCTTGACGCTCTGCCGGCCTAACTAACCGAAACACTAACGAACCGAATTCATTTCTTCGACATCCTCCTCACTCGTCTGTTTCTAAAATTTTAAACCTAATTTAATGAATTTTTCATGTGATACATTGAAGAAACTTAGATGCGTATCATAGAGGGAGTGATGGGATGTCCAAAAGAAGGTTAGAATTCATGGCTCATGGTCCATCCAGTCAACTTGACTGGCACATACAATCAGTCGCTTCTTCTACTTTGGCCTCCAAGCTTTTGAATGATTTCGTTCACTGCTAAACTGCCGATACACTAAAGTCTTCTATGGAAGTGACCAACGAAAATAGTTTTGCATTAAACAAGTTTTAAGCAACGTTTCTTGTTTAGACAACCTACATTTCGTTTAAACACAAAGGAAACGCAAACTCAGATAACACCAAAAGATTTCGGAATGAAATCTTAAGGTAAATTTAAAGTCAATTGCTTAGATTTCTTTTTTCTTTTTTTTTTCTAAGTTGAATGTTACGAATAAAAAGTACAAACATTTTTTCTTCCTTTCCTAACTGTGACCGAATGAAGAATGTCGCCGCTGTTGACACAAAGTTCCAAGCATTTGTTTAAGCTTTCGATTGTTTAATGTTCTTAGAAGTTTTATTTTATTAATGATTCGTCAAACGGACTCGAATCAAATCCATCAAAAATGGAACGCACGGATTTTTCTTTCTGTACATTCGAGAACAGAACGAGAAACTAAAGTAAATAATCATTTTTCTTTTCGCGACAGTCATCTGAAACTTAAAAAAAAAGAACTTGTTTTAACGTATTTCGTGTGTATTTTACTACTCAATAGCTCTTTCACGAGAAATGAATGTTTTTTTCCATAATAACTTTGTTATATATCATAAAATTAGGATATTTAAAATAGGATGAATAATTGAATGTTATGAATAATTTGTAATTTCCATGTAAACTTCATTTCCATTTTTCTCTTGACCTGAAACGGGATTCATTCGATTTTTGCTTTAAAATTATTTGGCTCAAAGATAACATTTTCTGTTTTTCATTCTTCGATACTTTTATACAGATACCACCTTGGTTTCATTTGGTTGTAGAATTATTTGATGTTGACATCTCACATGTCATATGTTATGAATATTTGTATCCACATTGTAAACAGCATTCAATTTAATTTCCCTATCATAAAGGCTAACTGTGGATCTATTACAATTCAATATCGCACGAGTTGTTTTTTAAAAAAATCAAAACCGCAAATACCTTGATATTCTGGTGAAAAATGTACATCTGATAAGTAGAATTTATGTGTACACATTTTATCCATGATATAGAATTTTAAATAGGTAATTAATTTTTCCTCCTTTAAGAATTGAAGTTGTTATAGTTTTTTTTCTCATTTTTGCTAGGTTGATATTGTTTTAATCCGTTAAGTTTGCAGTTGCACGATAGACACGTTCGCCCCTGAATCTACCAAGAAGTTAACACCATATGTCTGTGAAAGTCTTAATTTTTTTAATTTCTAATGTCAAGGCAGGTTACAATTATAAAAAATAACAATTGTGGAACAGCAGTACAAATAACAAAAGTAACATTGACCGAAGTCATTGCCTCAGGCGTTCTGTGGCTCTAAAATACAGGGTGGTCTCGGAGTCGGAAGAACCGCAGAGTGCCCCGCAGATGCCCTCTATTTAAAGGTTCTCCAAGGTCACATAAAGAACAAAGAGGGGAGTCAAAAATGCCAATTCTATGGAGATGTTTCACTTAGGCAGTCGTGTCCTGTCGGAACAGCGCCACTGCCTCACGTCGTGGACGATCGGGAATGTTGGCGAGGTCTTCAGTTTAACACGATCTTGCATTTGGGATTCGAATTTCGTATTCGAAGCTTGTTTCCAAAAGATCTTTTTTGAGTGAAAAGACAGTCCAGAAGCATTTGTTAGCTGTGCCTTTACGTGCGAGAAGATCAGCCTGATCATTCTCATAAATGGCCGGGGATCCATTGTAACTTGATATATTTGTCTTTTGGACTAAAACAACGCATCAATTCTAGGACCTCATCAGAGATGGGAGCTTCAGCGGAACCAATAGCCTGTATGGCTGCCTGCGAGTAGGACAACCTTCTGGGATTTTTGAAGACAGTCCAGAAGTTTCTCCAATGCGACACGGATGGCCTCTACCTCTCCATCAAAGGCCGTTCTGACGCAGAAAAGAAGAAGAGTTTAGAAAAGACTCCGGAGATGCACAGCTTTCAGAGTATGACCCATCCGTATATACATGCAGCCAGTCTTCTTCTGGATATTCAGTATAGATGGTCTCCAAAGCAGAACACCTTAATGTTACAATGGGTAATTTTTGCATATCAGTTTGTGGCGTTGTTGTAATGCCATGATGTTTGTTTATATTCTGGTACACCTTTGTATTAATATTAGGAGGAGAGGGCAGTGTGTGGGGGGTCCACACTATGGCCACCACTTCCTGATGGTGGTTTGGTTTGGTGTTATCGGGATCCTGAAAGGACATAATGTGCCAAACATGAGGTACGCAACATTCATGATGCAAAAAATAGTAAGAAAGGATAAATAGCCATAATAAGCATAAATAAAATTACACAATAACAGTAATTAACACTTTGACTGCCATGGCTATCATATGTGATATCCAGTGATATTTCCGTTGAGACACTGGCTATCCGATATGATAGCCATGGTGTTTTAACACTTCAGGCCATGGCTATCAAAGATGTTATCAGTTACATGAAAATCGTATTGGAGTTTGATTGTTGGGCTCCCTACGATGTGTTAGGTATACGTGGTTTGAGCAAATTGGTATATGTGACGATTTTATGAGCTAAGTTTTATGAAAAATTAAATATTTGGAACATGCAACAAAAAAGGGAATATATATAAATAGAGAGATTTTGTTTTGAAATATTGTTTTTATATATAGTTTTATGTTGAAAAAATACAAATTACATAAAAAAAAGTTTAGCCCCGTTGTGAACATTTGTAATTTTGGTTTGACAGTCAAAGTGTTAAGAGAGTTGTGAACAAGAATACAAGACACAATTAAAAATGTCAATAAAAAGGAAAATAATGAGACAATCAAATATGAGGATAAAAACCAATATCTTTTAAAAATGTAAAAATGTTTTGATTCGGAACAGAATTTAGAATTACACATAAATATAAATTATTAGAAGAAAAATAGTAAAAACGCTGGTTGGCGTACGAAGGACATTCAACACGTATGTGCTTCACTGTCATAGTAATCTTACATTCACGACAAATGGGCCCCTAAAATTAAATGGCGATGAGTGAAGCAGGTATGTCCAATGCGTAGACGTGTTAGAATTGCATCGTGCTTTCTAGAAGGCCCGATCGGGAATGTTGGCGAGGTCTTCAGTTTAACACGATCTTGCATTTGGGATTCGAATTTCGTATTCGAAGCTTGTTTCCAAAAGATCTTTTTTGAGTGAAAAGACAGTCCAGAAGCATTTGTTAGCTGTGCCTTTACGTGCGAGAAGATCAGCCTGATCATTCTCATAAATGGCCGGGGATCCATTGTAACTTGATATATTTGTCTTTTGGACTAAAACAACGCATCAATTCTAGGACCTCATCAGAGATGGCTGCCTGCGAGTCTGAGAGTAGGACAACCTTCTGGGATTTTTGAAGACAGTCCAGAAGTTTCTCCAATGCGACACGGATGGCCTCTACCTCTCCATCAAAGGCCGTTCTGACGCAGAAAAGAAGAAGAGTTTAGAAAAGACTCCGGAGATGCACAGCTTTCAGAGTATGACCCATCCGTATATACATGCAGCCAGTCTTCTTCTGGATATTCAGTATAGATGGTCTCCAAAGCAGAACACCTTAATGTTATATGAATTTGTGGGCAGCGCGTTGTTGCAATACCGTGATGACCGCTATGTTTGTTTATATTCTGGTACACCTTTGTATTAATATTAGGAGGAGAGGGAAGTGTGCGTTCGGGTGTCCACACTATGCCCAAACGTTCACCACTTCCTGATGGTGGTTTGGTTTGGTTTAGTTTTATTGGGCTTTATGGCACTGGATCCTGAAAGGACATAATGTGCCAAACATGAGGTACGCAACCTTCATGGTGCAAAAAATAGTAAGAAAGGATAAATAGCCATAATTAGCATAAATAAAATTACACAATAACAGCAATTAAGAGAGTTGTGAACAAGAATACAAGAGACAATTAAAAATGTAGACGTCAATAAAAAAGAAAAAATGAGACAATCAGATATGAGGATAAAAACCAATATCTTTTAAGAATGTAAAAATACTTTGATTCGGAACAGAATTTAGAATATCACATAAATGTAAATTATTAGATGAAAAATAGTAAAAACGCTGGTTGGCGTTTGAAGGACACTCAACAAATATGTGCTTCACTGTCATAGTAATCTTACAATCACGACAAATGGGCCCCTAAAACTAAATGGCGATGAGTGAAGAGGGTATGTCCAATGCGAAGACGTGTTAGAATTGCATCGTGCTTTCTAGAAGGCCAAGGAGTAATATAGGATTTTATTGAGCGAAGTTTGTTTATAAACAAGTTTCACCACATAGCGTGTAGCATCACTGTATGGCAAGTCAAAGTGTAAATAGTTACTTGCAGACTTATCTGCTCTTTCGTTTCAACCAATTCCAACATGTGACGGTACCCAACAAAAATAGATGGAAAAACCTAGACAGGTAAGATTTTTCAGGATATTTAAAATCTTAAAGACGAGAGGATTACTGTGAGGATTTGGTGATGACAATGAGTGTAAAGTGCTCAAGGTATCAGTGTAAATAATGGACAGTGGACAAAAACTAACGTCTTTGATCCGACGCCTTTACTGGAGGAGGAGCCCTGGAGAAGCCAAAAGTTAACGTCTTTGTTCCAGAACCGACCTCTTTATTGTGAGAGGAGACCTGGAGAAGACAAAAA
The DNA here is from genome assembly GCA_032207245.1 of Pardosa pseudoannulata. NCBI lineage: Eukaryota > Metazoa > Arthropoda > Arachnida > Araneae > Lycosidae > Pardosa > Pardosa pseudoannulata. The sequence continues at coordinate 1,410,586 of CM063505.1, forward strand.
TTAACGTCTTTGTTCCGGAACCGACCCCTCTGTTGGGGGAGGAGACCTGTAGAAAACAAAAATTAACGTCTTTGTTCCGGAACCGACCTCTTTATTGTGAGAGGAGACCTGGAGAAGACAAAAATTAACGTCTTTGTTCCGGAACCGACCACTTTATTTAAATTTTCAATTTTATAAAGTTATTAAAAGTAAACTTATACTTAGAAATTTGTCAACTTTTTATGAAAATTCAACGTCTAAATAAAAAACAATCCCCTCAAATAAACTATTCAGTTTATCAGCAAAATAATACCCCCAAAGTATTCAAAACTATTTTAAAATATCAATAAGGAAAAAAAGAAAAAAATTAATTAATATGCCAGGAACATTTTAAGAATTAATAAAATATTTTGCGAGTTCATTCTGAACATATCATGTGTATGTATTGTGACGTCACTACACCCCATCGGGTTCACAAAGAGGTTTTGTTAAAGCGCAGGGCAGGGCGACACTCTGGGTTTTTGACACTACACTACAAAGGGCTTTCGCTCCGACCACGCCTTGAGATGTCCGAGGTGAATTGGAAGGTCGGACGGGACAACGAAATGTCAGACTGTGAGGCGCCACCGAAGGAACCCATCAGAGGCTACCAGGACGACGAAGCGGAAAGAAAAAGCCAACGGGAAAAGGCGAAAGGTGACGTGAGGCTGCGCGAGTTTTTCGGAGACTCCCCAGGACGAAAAACGAAAATAGGTTTGATTTGTGTTTTTTTAGAGCTTTTCTCCAGCTTTGTGTGGGATTGATGGAGACCCCGTTGTACAACGGTATCTGTCGGCACCTGTCCACAGATTGTTTTTTTAGGTTATTGTTGAACCTGAGACTTTTAGGTCAGTAGCAGCCCGCCTCAGCCATGTGATTTCCGTTTGGAAAATTGGTACGTACTCCACTTTAATGAAGAATAAACGTTGTTATTGTTCTTAAGCACACCCGCCCTCTACCCGAGGATCCCGTGACGTTACAATACAATTACTATTTTCTCACTCTATTTGGGGGCAGACCCGTTTTTTTGGAGTGGGCTCTAAATGACCTCGTTACGGTCTTGGTTTTCAATCTGAGATTTTGTAGCCGAGAAATGAGTTATAAAAGAATTTGAAGGGGAAAGGAAAATTTTAGATATTTTAGATGTCATCATTTTGATACATTACACATATGTGTATAATGATATTTTTAGCTTAAAACTCACCCATGTAATTATAAATGCATCTTAAAACAAATTTCAAGAGATTCTATCTTTTAATGTCTAACCTTGGCGAATAAAAAAATGATATTCAGGAAAACCTTGGAATATTAAACACTATTAAACCTCCCTACGTATCTAATATTATTCTCATTTTTATGTTTAAAAATGAAGATACATTCATTTTCAAAAATTGTCTTCATTCGCTTTACCAGTTTCATGTCCCGAGCGAAGAGCGTTGCCTCGACGCTACTGAAACATCGTTTCGAATAAAACAAACAGGTGCACACAATATAAACCAACATCCCTACCTATCTAATATTATTCTCCTTTATCGCAAGCCTAATCATCACGAATAACTTTATAGAAACATAATAGTACACCCTGTATATATGTAAGGACTGGATGGGGTAACTAATGTAGGCTTTTGTATAAAACCCCTAAGGCGGCCCGAGAAAATTCTCAGGGGTTTTCAAAACTTAAGTCAAGGGTTGAAAATTCCCGCGTCCTTTTGCTTTCCCCTTTTTAACCCCTAACGTGAATGAACCACTGGGGCTACCGTTTGCGTCCTTCAAGAAAGCGTCTGATTCATTCTAACTCTACAATGCCCTAACGGACCATTTAGGAAATTTTCAAACAAGGATATGCACGCTGTCAGAGGCAGATTTTCCCACAGATGTTAAATTAGGTGTAAAGAGCCTTCATGCCAGCTCACCCCTCAGTTTGTACTGTCCCCATGATGAAGTGGGAACCCATCCTCAACAGTTATCTTAAATGTCTTTAGCTGAAAAGGTGTCATTTTTATGGGTCGTGACTACAACCACCCATCGTGAAGTCCATCTTATTATATATATATATATATATATATATATATATATATATATATATAATGTCAGACTATAAACATTAAAGCAAAAAATTAAACATTTGAGAAACAGGGGTAAAATACTGCCATTTCATTTTAAATGGTTATAATTTAACAAATGTTGAAATAAACACAAATTTTGTACAAAAACCCAGCGAGTTTTAGTTGGTCAGCCCGGGAAGGAAGGGGTTGATCAGTGTTCTTCAACCAGGGTTGTCATTTTGACCGGCCCAAACTGATTTTGACCAGGACACTAGATAAAAGTGGTCGAAAATGGTTACAATTGTTAAAAATAATTTTAAATGGTCTTCATTTTAATTATAACATCTTTTGCAATTAGAAGCGACTTTCAATAAGCCATAAAAATAGTAGTGCAGTTCAACAAAATAGGACACTCACAAGTTCACGAGATTGAACATGCTTATACAGTATAATAAGAATGTTTGAATGTTAAAAATGAACCATGCACATGCTATTGTAAAAAATGGAATCCAGTTGCAGTAAAAAACATAAAACATGAGTTACAGTTAAAAAATAAAACAGGAGTTAGTTAAAAACATAAGTTGTAGTTAAAATCATAAATTTTAAAATTAAAACAAATAACATGACATTTTACAATTAAAATTGTTTTAAAGTTTTTTGAAAATTTGGAGTCATCCAAAATAAATTACGAAATCGTTTACATTTAAAAAGAAAACTACAAAATTTTTTGCTTGTAACCGTTTTTTGAATTCAACATAAATGACATATAAAACAGATTGTATATTAAAAAAAAAACATTTTTTTTTTTTGTATCTTGGTGTTATGTTATATTTGTTTTTTTGCTGGTGTTATTTCTATTATGACATTTTTAACAAATGTCACTTGCCTCTATCATAGGCCAGTCAACTATGTTCGATGAGTATTAAATATATCGAAAAGTGAATTTCGGTGGTCAAAACGGGTCCAAATGGATATTGACCAGGACGGTTAAAACCAGTAGTTTAAACCCCCGTGGTTAAAATCGATACAACCCTGTCTTCCACAACACTACTAACAGAAAAATAAGAAAAATGATGAAACTTAGCCATTTTCTACTAAAACTTTCAGTTTGCAGATGAGTCAAAGTAGTTTTGTTCCCTTCCACTTCATATCTGGTGCATTTCCTGAGTAGGAAAATTCAATTGTTTATGGCTGCCTCCGTTCAAAATCGATCCCAACATTCTCAAATGCATCGAAGAACAATCAAATATTTTAAGAACTATGTCTTGGATCAGGAACTTCTGCTCACTCATCCTATACAGGGGCTGTCCATAAATGACAACGCTTTTATATATATATTTTTCAAACTCTAGACGTTAGTCCCATTTCAACACAAATGTCAGGGAAAAGATGCTTTCAACATATCTCTCCCCCCGCCTCTTTTCACATTTTAAACAAACAAAGAAATACACAAACAGGCTGACAGAGTGACATACATTATAACGATCCGTTACATAATCCTAGCGAAAGAGGAGCGGAAGGTGACCTTTCGCAGCGGACAATTACGGTTAGCGACAGGTAGAAACGGGTGTGCCTAACAATACACGTTTGTGTACTAGGTCCCGGACTTATTTGAAAACTGTCCGCGTGTGGGAGCCAGCGCGTCTGAGACTTTGGGAGACTGAGTGAAAAGACTCGTGGATATGATTATAAACTGAGCTACATTATAATGCCACATGGGATCTCATTAGCGGTAGAGAAAAAGGAAATTAAGTTGTTTGGGTCGGCTGATTTAAAGACGACTTTTCGGCCACATCTGGAAACGGAACAGCTGATTCAGGCGGGAAGCGACCGCAATATTGCATCATCCGGTTCTCGGAGGTTCTAGAAGAATTGCGTGAAGGGAACCGGGACCGATATAAAAGAAGAGAGGCGGAGCCAAGACGGTGCTTTTTCTTCTTGAGACTTTCTCTTGAGATCTTCTTCTTGAGAGTTGCTTTTGGAGCTGTTGTGTGGAGCTCGAGAGAAGTCCACTCGTCTCTCCGATTGCCGGAGTTTACCTGTGTTAGAGACTGCCAGGGTCTCTGTTTCCTAAGAAGTCGACTTTTCGACTTTTGGATCGCATTCCCGTTGTCTTATTATTTTTTTAACTACCTCGTGCATAGAAGTAGGTCGCTCAGAGTGACCCTTGCTCTCCTTTTGGATCGTCTTGCATCCCGAGTTTCCTCAACTAACTCCAGCATGATACGCACTCTGAGCGTTTGAACCTTGGTGTGAAAGCCGACTGTACTAATCGTCAGCCCGGAGGTTATAGTGTCAGCGTTTCGTAATTAGCGAACTGTTTCAGTGATTTAGAATCCCTAACCACACTGTACCCAGTACTCACTCATCTTAATTGAGTGAATGTTATCTCAGCACGAGATCCCAGAATATTTAGAAATCTACTGAACCTGTACATAATTTATTCACCTGAATAAAATATTTAGTCTAGATTAAACAGTTTTCTAGCCTCTTTCATTAACTGCTTCGTCTACCATATCTCTAGTACATTACAACATACATAATCGATCGCAACACCTTAAAATGGCAACAAAATATTTTAACCCTGAGCGCTCCGTTGGCTCCGCTACAGAACCGTCCGTCATTTCTTCCTTAACTCCGTAGGCTGGATCTCAATGTTTTTAGCACGATTAGGCTTAAGATGGTACGGAACCGTCGGCGTTGGCCATTATTATCTGTAATCGAAACATGCTCAGTCTCGCTACCGTTACGATTGAAACATTATTGGACCCATTTTAGGGTTAGCAACATTGGGGGAAAATAATTATTGGGATGAGAACAGTGAGTTGAGTGATAGTGAAAATGTGTTAGAAGACAATGTTGATTATAATTCTGACACTCCAAGTAGTGGTATGCTACCAAAGAGACGACGAATGGTAGTTATTAAAAGGGAAAGCGAAGACTTAGATGAATGGTGCGATGTGACGGAACAATACATTTTAGTGTATCGCCAAAGGTCATTGGACAAACGAACTGGTCCATGAAATTATAAAAGAAACCAACCATGAAGCAGAAAATGTTCTAAAGAAATATCTACTAGTTCTAATCTGCGTTCGGTGGAAGAGGACGAGTTTTGGGCTTTTATTGGAGTCATTATCAATATGGGTACTGTGACACTTGCCTAAGTAATGCACCCAGAATGCACGTGGGAGATGGATCCCGCCACGGTGAATGACAAGATTTAAAATTGACTTTTCGTTTACAACACGAAGGTGCCTATGTATAAAATTAATAAAATCAAACACATTCACAATCACGTGTCATTCTTCTCACTTAAAATAAGACTCCTTCACACTGCGAAAATGGGACGGAGTGGCTGGTAGGCAGTGGTACAAAAGCGGGCGGAGTTAAAACAAGCAAAGAAGACTGACTGACTGACTGACATACATACTCGATCGCAACACCTTAAAAAAGCAACAAAACATTTTAAGAATTATTCTTTATTTCTTTGTATCAAGCTTATACCTTATATAAAGGGAATGTCCATAAATGACTTTTTACCTATTTTTCAGACACCTTCCCCTATTTGTCACAGAATGTCTCATTTCAACGTATCTCCCCCTCCTCTCTACATTTCATGCAAGATATATATATATATATATATATATATATATATATATATATATATATATATATATATATATATATATATATATATGTATGTATGTATGTGTGCGTGTGTGTGCGTGTGTGTGTGTGTGTGTGTGTGTGTGTGTGAGGTTTAAAAATGGGGTTAAGAAATAAGCAAGTGATAATTAAAAACAGAACTAATTAATGATAACATAATAGGAGAAAGACACTCTCGAGAGGAACTATACAGAGTGAAGAAACCGACGCGGAAGTAGACATAGGAATTTTGCTGAGGTAGCAACGCAAAAGAGTCAGTTCTAATCGGGAACTCGGGCTGATAACATCCTCCACGCTTGTCGCTCCAAGATGACAACAAAGGAAATCTAAATGGACAGAAGAATTACAATAAAGAAGTTTTATATATATGAAATCAAATGTGTCTTCCACTCGTCCATGTCATATATATTGTATAGTAATCATTTATTATACATGTTTGGGGGATTCAAAAAGAACTGCAATAACCACACAGGGTCTTTAATACATGACGGGATTTATTTACAAACAAAATTAAATTTCGCAAAAAATCCTAAATCCAAAACCCTGGATTGACCGCTCTTTTTGACTGCATGTTTTTAAACAGCCCATTTTGTCATAGACTTATTTTGTTGTTCAACATATACCTTTGGTTGCTTTTTCGAAGCAAAATAATGTTTTGAGAGTTTTCCTTCATCGATCCAAATATTACGCTTTTTACGTGGAATCCACAGAATAAAACTTGACTTTCCCCCCCTCTCTTTCTCCGCTAAATATTCCTTTTACATTTAGAGTGTGTGAAAGAGCCATTAATAAAGTGTCAGTAAAAAATATCTTTAATCCCTTTTTTTTCCCTCTTTGTAAGTGTTAAAACAAAATGCGGAAAAAACAAAGCTATTATTTTGTAATGGTTAAGTGAAGATTTTCCTAAATTGGCCCCAATCCAATTTATGAAAGAAGAAGGTTCCCGGGAATCGAATTAAAAATCCCCAAAATAGGGATAATGGATAAAGAGTCTGACCATAAAGCATGTCACATTTTTTCTCAGTATTTTGAACCCCTCCCCTTTGTCGTACCATGTTATCACATGTCATGCAATATAACATAAACCTCTACTCTCATTTGAGAAATAAAGCATAAAGTCATGCCCTATCTTAAGTTTTATTTTTAAATTTTAGCCCCGTGCTTTACTAACATCTATAAATGTGACATTTATTCGTGTACTTATTTGTATGAAATACGTGGAAATGTTCACAAAAAAAACACAATAAATGTAAAATAGCAATAAAATATTAATCTAAAAGAGCAATTGAAAACAGCAGTTTTAAAGAATTTTAAATGGAATTTAATATATTTTGCTTTCATTCTTATCTTAAGGAGCAGACCATAGAATACTGATTTTATTTTTTTAACACATTGTATCAGATAGAATAGCGAATTCGATCGAAAACGAAATAACGCAACCAAAGACCGAGTCACTCGACAATCCGGACTTGTGGAAAGAAAAAATGCAAAGCGTTGCATAGCAACACGCCTATAATGTCACACATACATATAATCATACATATTTAGTAGATTTGGGGTGGTTAGCGAGTATCCACCCCAAATCTACTCAATATGTATTTTTACGTGACCCGCGCTCCAGTGACAGACTGCAAGAAACGTTAAAACACATTACCCGCACGCGAACTGTTAATTAATGTATATCAAACATACCAAACAGATTCGAACGAGTCAAGCAAATTTTCTACATTTTGGAATGAACTGCCACCAAATGGCGTACATCAAAATATTTGGATTAAAGCGTCCTTGAAATGAACGTCCCTTCATAAATTAACATTATAATCCTGAATGTAAAAATGATCTAAATTTTGAACATCTCGTATGCCATTTGAATACGCATAAATCAGCTAACGCAGAAACAATTCTTCATGGTAGACAAAAAACACTTTGCAAACATTAATTAAATCGTTACTTTACGAAACGAAACATTAAATTTTAAGAATATTTTGCTTGCCGGTCGAAAAGCAAATTAGTTTCCTGTGACGGGAAACGGTGACCTGGTGATTCAATAAGATTTCATGCAAAGTTTCCCTAACATCATTTTGGAAAATGTACACTCACCTCCTAAAAATGGTATCCTACTTGAAAAACTTTGTCAATTCCACGGTACAACTAACGTCGACAACACACAAAATTACATTGATTGCATAAAACGCGATGAAAGGAAGGTGCGTCACAATCTTATTGTAAAAGTCAATTCGTCGCTATATCTCTCTTCGCTCAAGCAACTGCAAACCACGGAGTATGCGTCTGTGTTTGTATCGTTTATTGTTTTGTTTATTATTGTTAACTAACATATGAAGGAATTAGTAAAATTTTTAATATTCCAGAACTGTGAAGTACCCAATGAGGCAGGTAAAAAATGGTTTGTTTTTTGGCTCAGAACTATCTGGTTCACTCTCAATAATTTATTTATCTTCCTACTCCTATAGAGTCTCCCGATCCTGTAATGCAGTTTAGCACGACATTGAATTCATTGAGTCAAACCGTGTGGTTATGTATAATAAACAAACACACAAAAGAACAAACTTCTTCATTTCCAAATATATATAAATTAAACGTTAGATATTTATGAGTCCGCGAAATAGACTCCTAGACTTATATGAAAAGAATTTATTGTTAATACCGGTGATAAAAGTTTCATTACAACAAAAAATAATCGATGATTCAATTTAAAATGATCACATATGTACCTAATCTATTATTTAAGCCAAATATAAAAGAAAATCATTGACGTCATATCTAAGTTCAGTGATAAAAGATACTAAAATAGTGTAGACGATATTTAAATAGTTTAAAGTATGAAATGATTAAATGAGATGTTGAAAGGAATGACGTCACAATGCTAGAAAAATTGTAATTTTTACCTATATATTAAGTGATAAATGGATAAATTGAATCGCCTGCTCTTAACCGGGGAAAATAGGGCTCGACATAATGGCATTAAACTCTCGAAAAGGAGGGAAGGGTTGGATTTCGAACGTTTTAAAGACGACAGTATTTTTTGCTGTCATATGAAGCCTATTTATACCAATTTATTTTAGAATCGGATCGATCGTTTAGGAGAAGACAAACTTTATTCGCTTTGAATGGATGCCTCTATCCATTCCAGGTCCAACCGCTTCATAAATTGGAGGACAGACGAATAGATAACTTAGGCTATTATTATAGAGGGGATTTTCTGCAAATTGAATATTCTGTATATTACACTTACTGTTTCCAATTCTTTTTTTACCCAGTATTTCTACTGTCATACTATTTTGTTCTTCGAGTTAGATAATTTAGTTGTATTTATGTGGCAATGTTTTTGTAATCTGTAATTTATGAAAATGAATGTCGTTTCCTGGCGTTATAAAGATTAAAATAATTTTCCATGGCAATTAATTTTCTTGGTCTACATTGGTTAAAGACAAAACAAGAACAAAATTTTATTCGACAAATGATCTACGGCAGATTCTTTTTTTTTTTTTTTTTTTTTTTTTTTCACTTTAAAGCAGAATTAAATTCGAAACACTACAACTACACAGTAAAGCAAATACAATTGTTTTAATGTGTTACAAAAATAAAATAAGCAACTAAAGTTACATTTTACTTTCATACTATAACTCAAGAGCCAAAACATTATTACCACCCCGACATTTTGCAATGAACTCGCCTGGAAGACGTGGAAGGCACGTGATCAGCTGGAAGCGATTTTTAACTACTGCTGGAGAGTCTGAAGAATCATTCTTTCACTTACTTCTGTGTGTTATGGGAAAGGCTGCGGATCTAAGCGATTTTGATAGAGAACAGATTGTATTGGCTCGGAATAAGTATTTCCGAAACGGCACGACTCGTGGGTGGTTCGCGATCTACAGTTGTTAGTACTTATGCAAAGTGGATGAATGACGGCAGTAGACGACAGGGTGTTGGACGTCCACACGCTACCAAAGGAAAGAGATGAACCCAGACAGTTGCTCAGCAGACAACCCAATACAATGCAGGGCCAAGTAGGACATGATGCTGAATTCCAGTTAATGTCCTATCTCACTCCGATAGAACCCATTTGGGATGTGATGGGACGGCAGATCACCCATTCGCAATATCTCGGATTTGCGTAACCGTTGCTTCAACATCTGGTACAATCTGTCTCCGGCATTGTGGAGACAGGGGCGTCAATGCCAAGGAGTGTTGAAGCTGTGTTGTGCGCCAACTCGTTATGGACAGGCGGTCTTAATGTTTTGGCTCTTGAGCGTAAATTAAATCTTGATCTACACAGTTCAGTCTTATTAATGTGACCACCGTCTACTTTTGACTCCATCGTTCCATAACCAATCACAGAAGGCACGTGTCGTCAACCAATTTGGTGGATATATAAAGTGTGTGGTGTAGGGATTCGGAAAACAATTCAGTTCTTGTATTCGTGCAGAAACTGAGCAACGTCCAAGAGGGCATGATCATCGACTGTCGGTCCGAACGGTTCATTTCGTAAAGTGCTAACGGGGTAAAAGTATAACGAGCAGGGAAAAATGACGTTATCCAAAATCAGCGACGGGGCCCACGGGCCATAGAAGAACGACGTCGTGAAACTGACCAACCAGATGAACCCGTTTAGTTGTCGAAGGCGATTTAAATAATGGATGACTGTGCCATAACTCGCCGTTCTCTGCTGATTCATTGTATCCATTCACATAGTCTTTTTAGAGAATGAAATCTTCTCAAATTTGAGACAATCACATTTTTTGCTTAGGGTAGAATTGTATTTTTAGGAAAAATAAGAATATACATAAAATAAAATTACTCATTCATAACTGAACCGAAAACCGTTATTTTGGGTGGAACTGAACATATATATATATATATATATATATATATATATATATATATATATATATATATATATATATATATATATGTGTGTGTGTGTGTGTGTGTGTGTGTAATATGGACGAGACTCATTCACAATCACAACACAGTTTATTTCTGGAAAGAAACATGAAATCCGTACAACAGGCAAACATATTTACAACTTCGTGCACACAGACAATGTGACCCCACACATACACTTTTCAAGTAGGGATTCCTTAGGTAAAAAGACTACGAATAATCCCTAAGCACAATGGATCACGTGATACAAAATACTCATGTTTAAAGAGAACGCTCTAACTATTGGCTAAAGTAGTACAGACAGAGGCCGAATTAAGTCTATAGCGTGTCTGGAGGGAAAAATCAGAATGACAATGCAAACCCCGAACTCACCTTATGAACAAAAGTTATTAAATTAATATTAAAATACGTAAATAAAGAATTTTAATATTACATATATATATATGTGTGTGTGCGCGTGTGTGTGTGTACATACATGTCGTATCCAGTGGTAGGCGAATGGAAGAAGCAGTCTTTCATGAAATCTTTATTAGAAGTATAGTTTCCTTTAATAGGAGTAACCTGCGCCATTTTCATTACTTCGTGACGGAGCCACGCGTGGATGCTGCTCCGCACCAGCTGCCTCTTATCCCTTTGTTTACTCATCCAATTCCGACGTATATCATGTCGCTTGACCGAATTACGCTAAAAGATGACGCGAGAGAGGGTTTTTCTTCATTTGTTTTGTTTTTACGAAAGAGTTCCCTTTTAAATCGTTTACAACTAGCTTCATTTTTTCAAATCCCCCCTTTTTAGATCTGACACACACACACACACACACACACACACACACACATATATATATATATATATATATATACATATATATATATATATATATATATATATATATGGTTGATACGGTTATAAGTCCTAAGAAACAATATATTTTCCAGTCTCTAATTATTTCAAGTACAAAATAAAATCTTTGGGCGTGTGAAGATTTCTTTTAAGGTTTGCAACTATTCCTATCTTTCGGGGTTAAAGACATTCGAAGCTACGAAACCGTCACTTTCATTACGAACTCCCTCCTTGTCGGAGATGCCCTCCCCCCCCCCTAAAAAGAGAAGAATGAATAGGGATCTGTATTCAATTGATTTTTCCCGAGCTGTTTCAAAGTCAATTTCCGTCAATAAACTCTCCGTTCCAGCCACACCCCTCGTATCCTCCTGAACTGTGTTTCGACAGCGAATTAAGTAAACTCGCAAAAATCGAGTCTTGGTCCTTAGTCATTACCTTCGCAGAAACCGAAGTCACGTTTTTTTTTAATTCGGTAAATACGAACCGTTTCGTTTGTAGTAAACTTGGCAAGTAATGAAACGATCCGAAATAAAGTGGGAAAACCTTTGTTAGTTTTGTTTGATTACTCAAGGAGTCCTCACTCTGTTCGAAAACAGCTTCTCTGCTTCGGCGGACTTCAGATTCTACTCTAAGTATTGAATTATCCAATAATCCCTTTTTTCGTTGCTTCTACCCTGTCTTATTTCACTAGGGGATCGGGACAGCCAATTTCGGTGCTACAGTTCCGGGAGAAAATCGCTTAGTTCACTGGCGCCATCTATTTACTAATATATTAACTAAAACTATTCAAGCAATTTTGTATTATCTTGGTCAGTTCTTGTATTATTTTATTTGATTTTTGACAATATTTTAATTTAATTATCTATTTTCTCTTTTTTATTTTTTTTTCTTGAACTTTAAATTTTTTATTTTCATTTTTGTTAGTTTTTGTCGTTTTAAGTTTATAAAATTAATTTGTGCCATTATAAAGTTTATACCTCAAGCTGTATATAATGTTTAGTAAACAGCCTGATAAAAACAATGTTCTGAAAAAATGTTATTCAACATAATAACATAGAAACTTACATTTCTCTATTATCTGGTAAAAATATGCAATCACAATGCATTATTCAAGCAGTTATGTTTGTTGTCAGTTTATTATAGAGAGTAAATAGCCTGATTTAAGCTATGAAAAAATAACTCATTGAAATATCATTCAATATTGTAATTTAGAAGCTTTTAATTTTCGATCAAAGAATAATACTCTTTACTAAGTGACCTAATTATTCAATATTGCTGTATACTTTTGAGAGAAATAGTAAAATTTAAACTTGGGAATAATTTTTGATAGAAAAATGTAAGTTTCTAAATTATTATATTGAATAACATTTTTTCAGAATAGTGTTTTTAATCTTTAAAAATCAGGCTGTTTACTAAACATTATATACAGCTTGAGGTATATATAATGGCAAAAATTAATTTTAAAAACTTAAAATAAAAAAATCATTTAAAAAATTAATTTTAAAAATTGTCAAAAATGTAAATAAAATATTAGAAATGATGCAAGCACATCTCAAGCTCATTTCTTAGCAAAAATTAATTTTATAAACTTGAAACAAAAAAACTAACAATAATGAAAATAAAAAATTTTAAATTCAAGCAAAGAAAATAATAAAAAGGACAAAATAGAAAATTAATTTAGAATATTGCGAAAAATGTCAATAAAATAAGACAAAAACTGAACAAGATCATACAAAATTTACTTGAAAAGTTTTAGTTAATATATTAGTAAATAGATGGCGCTAGTGAACCAAATATTTTCACCTGGCACTGTAGCACCGAAATGTGTTGTCCCGATCTACTCGTTTATTTCGAAAATGGATGATTGCGTGTTGCCAATTTTAAGGTTAGGTTGGGAATAGCCTCGAAGGGGAAGAATGACGGAGGGGACGAAGGAAAATCGGAAAATATTGCATAACGGAACAGAGATATCTAGGGAAATGGGGCAATGAGGGCGTTGCTTGCATTCGATAGACAGAATACATTGCTCTACAGAGAGATGCCAAACGGAGCAAAGGACGTACAAAAGGTGTTTCTGGTTTGGTTTGAAGCACTACGCTCTACTGTTTTGATAATGAGACCTACTGCTTTAAACGCGATTCCAAACGGCTACGAACCCTTGGTAGCAGTGCTCTGCCATTCGGGGAAATTTATTTCCGAAGCAGCTTCAGAAAAGCTAAAAATTCTTGGAAATCATATTCTTGTAACTGTATATCAATTCAATTTGTTAATGCCCTTCGTGCATATGTTTTTGCATAAGAATATATCTTCCATAAATTCTAAAATCCAGGGTATATCTGATGACATCACTATTAATTATAAAGGTAGAATTACTTACATAAAGGCCCATAATGCAGAGAGTAATATTGGTTATTTCCCTTTAGAAGACAGGAAAGAAAGAGTAAGTTTTGTATTAATAAGCATTCCACTGAAGAATTACACTCAAGAGCCAAAACATTATTCTTTAATGAACTGGACTGGATGACGTGGAAAGCACGTGATCAGGGGGAACTCGTATTGAACTGCTGCTGGAGAGTCTGAAGAATCATTCCTTCACTTACTTCTGTGTGTTATGGGAAAGGCTGCGGATCTAAGCGATTTGGATAGAGGGCTGATTGTAATGGCTCGGAACAAGTATTTCCGAAACGGCACGACTCGTGGGTGGTTCGCGATCTACAGTTGTTAGTACTTATGCAAAGAGGATGAATGACGGAAGTAGACGACAGGGTGTTGGACGTCCACACGCTATCCAAGAAAAAGGTCTCCCAAGGTGACCGGAGCCAGACAGTGGCTCAGCTGAAAACCCAATAGGATGCAGGGCCAAGTAGATTAGTATCGGAGCACACTGTTGGATATGGCGCTACGCAGCAAACGTCCCACACGTGTGCCTTTGCTGACCAAGCGTCGTCGCCACGTGACTGGGCCATGAATCGGCGGAAGAGGTCAGATGAATCCCGGTTTGTCATTCATCACGCCGATGGCTGCGTCAAAATACGCCGTCTTCCAGGCGAACAGTTGCTCCCTCAATGTACACATACACATACCGGTGGCGGCGATAATATAAAATATTTTATTATCTATACTAATACATGTCTAGATCTTACAGAAGAAAAGAGATTTCAAAAGGATTCAATCTAAGGATTTTTATCCTTTTAAACTTGAAAGTATAGACATTCAGAAGAAGTGTAAAATTTTAAGAAATTGTTCATGTATAGATGAAAATGGCCTTTATCAATCGAAGACAATCAAGCATTAATTTAGGGTCATTATTATCGAGTTTAGATAATACATGAAATGCCAAATTGTTTGATGGATTAATTTCCCTTTTCTTAACTCGAATCAAGTGCCTTTTGTGGGAATTTGGTGTTAAACGGGACGAAGAAATTTCAGGAGAGCTTAAAGAAAGGTGGCAATGGCTGACTGAACGAGAAAGCAATTGGCAAAGGCGAGATCCAGTCTACTGAATTGGAATATAAGTCAAAAGTTATAGTTAACACCGCAATTAGCTTGACTATAATCGTTCGTGTCGGAATAAAGTATTTTGCTACTTTTCCTTCACTCTGGCAGAATTCTTGCAAAATATTTTTTTCACCCGTTGTTAGATCACAAATTTATCCTCGTCACTATCCGCTTCAAAAAAAAATTCCTGTCGCGGAAACGCTCACATCGAGATTCACTAAGATTTCATGAAAAGTTTCTCATATTTGATCCCAGTTTTTATTGAAAAAATGAAAACTCATCTCAAAAATTGTTTTACTACTTGAAAAACTTGTTCGATTTCTCGGTAAAACAAACGTCGAGAGCACAAAAAATAACATTGATTACATAAAATGCGATTAAAATCTTATTCATTCATTTTACAATCATATCTTCCGTTTGCCCTGTTGGAAATCAGGCCCTGGCTGTTTTATTTTCTGATTACTGTTAGAAATCTCTGGATTAGAGGGCCTGCCCAGGCAATCCAATTGTACCACCGCCTTGTATCTTCGAGTGTAAAAAAAAATCCATTCAAATTCTTTTACTTAATGACAACATTTATATTAGTTTTTAAAAAAAAGTAATTAACAAAGTGAAAATTTAGATAGAGTGGAAGAATTTTATACACAACAGTAAAAATATATTCTAAGAATTTATATAAATTGGTACAGAAACAATAATGATACAAATAAATTATTCGAACTCATATATAAATGTAAAATATTTTTAAATTCAGAATTCTTAAAATGTATCCTTTTTATTTTACTTTAATGGGGTTATTTGAGATCTGAGGTGAATTAACTGCAGTTATGGCGCCATCTGCCGAACTGAAATTGAAAATCAAATGGAGAATACCACTATTCTAGATTACATAGATCTTATTTCTTGGTAGAGAAAAATATACAAAATGGAAAATATTAATTAAATCAGGCATTTGTACTCAAACCGCGGTGTATTAGACTGAAAGGGATATTTATCCTCATCAGGAAAACCGTGTATGTGTAAATAACAGCAGGTGCTGCCCTCTATTATTCTTTAGGAAAGATATTTGTAAATTTTACTATAAAAATAATTTTGAAAGGCAGATAATACAAGTCGCATTAAATAAAAGTTTCAAGTTTTTTACCACATGATGTGCAAACTACAGGCAAGAAATTCGGGTAAATTATTTAAACCGAAGAAGTCAACCAAATTAAAAGATACAAGATATTAAAATGCGGAGGTAACCCTGAACGGAATGAGGTCAAACGCTGCAAAGACCACACCCTCTTAGAGGATACTTTGACCTTATTTTATTTTCTGGTATGGTGGCGCCATCTATTTCTTTCGAGGTAAACTACATCCTCTGGTACAAATAGTATGAATAATTTTTTGTTGTTGTTGTTTAATTTTCTATTACTTAAAAAAATGTTCCTTTCTACACGTCAAACATACAACATGAAAATATAATTTTAAAAAGTTTAATAAATTTTTTTAATTACTATAAAAATATATTTGCAAATATGCTCTAATATGCAGATATATTAATTCATTAATAATGTTGCAGTAAGGTTTTCACAACGTTTTATGTTATTCTACATTCTTTAATGAATAACATTTGAAAAATCGAAAAAATAATGCTATGAAAAATGTCTTGAAAAAACTTCTAGTTGTATTATGAGCTCACTTTGATTCAACAGCACAAAATGTTTCAAATACATGAGCCAAAATGAGGGGTATTGTCTGCACTATTTGATTGCTGTAACACTTGATTTATTTTTGAGAAGTTGCGATTTCCTAAATAAAATTATTTGTTCTCTTGAAATCGTCAATCAGCCTTCTTCCTAATCTCACGGGAAACGGGTCTCAATTGCTCGCGATGTTTAGACTCATTTTAAAATTGGACTCTTTGTTGAGCTTCAGGTTAGAAAGTGGGAAGCTATAAAATTTATTGGTTTCATTTCAAGTACACCAGAACAAATTAGACGGAGACCCATACAGGGCCTGATTAAAGCACGGTCCTAGACCATGGACCCCCTAAAATTGGGTACTTAATTATTAAATTTTAAATAGTTCAATGAACAAAATTTGAAAATGTTTTTTGTTCATTCTTCAAGAAATGTTTCGTGAAACCTTATTCAGAACTGAAATAAAAACAGTTAAAAGGTTGACAATTTTTATCTAAAACACACTCTAGTTGACTTATGGACATCACTCCGGTCACTTTTTTGACTCTTGACTCATGGTTCTGAGTAGAGAAATTCTTTGCTTCAACATAGATACAATTGTGATTGGCTTAAGAATTTTATTTTTTCCTCTCATTCATTTTGTCTTAAAATCGACGAATAGCTATTATTGGTTCATCTTAGCTATGCTATTTTATATTATTTTTATATAAAAACTTAATTGCAAGTGTGACAGTTTACATCCTCGGGGATAGACAGATTTTTGGCATTCGACTGTACTACAAAGGCATGGAAACATAAAATAATGAATATAAACTGTCCTCCCAAAATATTCGTTTGTATCCTCTTTTATAAACTCATTTTTTTTCCTTGAAATGAGGGTAGGGGGGAGCGATAGACTACCAGGCCCTTGATCGGGGCCTGGACCCATAGCTTCAAACCTATTAGGAGCCTGCAATGAACCCATGAACCTACAGGCTCTGTTGGTCTGGACATGTGCTATGAATTCCAAATACCTTTACATTATGACCACCTTCTATTTATAACAGGAACAAAACCATGTTGGAGCCTATAAAGTGGATATACATTGTCTTTTCAAACCTAGCGTGGTTAGCGAGATAACGTTAAAAGCCGGTACATCGCTAGAGAGTCGGCGACTAGGAAGTTCAATATCAGAAACGGCGGGTTTAGTGGGCTGTTAACGTGCAGTTGTTGCCAGCACATATCGAATGTGTATGGATGGTAAAACGACAAGTCGCCTGCCAGCGGTGTGACGTCTACGGCGCATTGATTCCAGAGGAGAGCGGAGAATGCTACGCATTTTTCGCCGTGACCGAAGAGCTACAACAGCCGAAAACACCACCTGCTCCAACAGTGGCGCCGCCAGGGTGTTTCTCAACACACTGCGCAGAGTCCGAGTAGCTAAACACCGAAGTGCCGCCAGCTGTGTCTGCAATGTTCGGTTTGTACGAATGGAAGAGTGACGGATCTTGCTTCAATTTATTGGTTTGGTTTGGAGTGCTACGATCTACTTTTTTTAACACGAGGGCTAATGAGACCGGGACCTACAGCTTAAATCCGATTCCGAACGGCTACGAACATCCATGCCAATGTGGAATTCGAACCCACAAACTCCGGTACTGAAGGCCAGCACCCTAACCAATCAGCTACCGTTCGTTTGTATCTTTCAATTGCAGCTCATAAAAATGGGACTTAAAACTGCAATAATATCCAAATTGGGGACTCACAGGTACAGGCTAACATTTTTGTAATTAATTCATCTGATACCATTTAAAGTATGTTTTCGAGTAATGCAATTTTTTTTCTTTACATGACTCATTCCCTTTTAATCTCTTTCAGTTTGAATTTAATTGCTCCATTTTTTTTCTTAAGTATAATTGTTAGACACCCGTATATAAATCCATTGTTAACAGCGCTATCGTTCGAAAAAGTTTATAACACGTGTGTCCTATTTTTATTTGTACACACATTTGTTCTCTTTCAATAAGCGGGAACTTTATCGTGTATTCGTACAAGGATAATTCACAAATATATATATATATATATATATATATATATATATATAATATATATATATATATATATATATATATATATATATATATATATATATATATATATATATATATATATATATATGTATGTATATATGTATGTATATATATATATATATACATATGTATGTATATATATATATATATATATATTATATATATATATATATATGTATGTATATATATATATATACATATGTATATATATATATATATATATATGTATATATATGTATGTATATATATATATATATATGTATGTATATATATGTGTATATATATATATGTATGTATATGTATATATATATATATATATATGTGTGTGTGTGTGTGTGTGTGTATTTATATATATATGTATGTAAGGTGAATGTTGACTGACTCCATTTGACTTTACAAACATTTATTCATTCACACTTAAATAGAAGTAGAAATAGAAGTACGCGCGAGAGCGTTGGTCGAGAGAGTCCTTATGCGACCGATCCAACTCTTTGTCTGTGGTAAGCTTTGCGCGCGCTTTACAGTTGAGTTGTAGAGTTGCGTGGGAGTCGGCGGCTCACCATGGAGTCGCGAAGCCTGGACACCACATCACTCTCCCTCCAGTGACAACGGTAGGTTAAACTGAACCCGACGCCGTGAGCGGGTCGTCATAGAGTGACCGGGCTTGCAAGGAGTGTTTCTTGTATACTCTGTTGCCGCTGGAGAAGCAACCACCGGAGGGGCTGTAGCTGGTGTGAGCTCAGGTGCCCACAAGAAAGCAGGTTTTAAGCGATCAATGTGAACCACTTTTTCGCTTTTGTTGATTAAAATCCGGTAAGTTGAAGAATTTCTAGCCAGAACCAAATGAGGACCAGAATAAACCGGGTCTAAAGATTTTCTGTGCGAGTCAACCCGAAGAAACACGTAGGTCGACGAACTTAAACTTTTGTGCACAAAAACTGTCTTTTTGGAGTGAGCACTGGAGGGAGTTGGGGTTAGAGCTGCCATACAATCTTTTAACTTTTGGACAAAAACACTAGGATCCACAGCGTTATTTCTTGGTTGCAGAAATTCTCCAGGTAAGCGGAGAACTGTCCCATAAGTGAGTTCAGCATTAGTCGTCTTGAGATCGTCTTTGAGACACGTTCGAAGTCCGAGAAGCACTGTAGACCAGTGAATCGATGTATGACATCTGATGGATTGCTTGAGGGATCTATGAAATCTCTCAACCATTCCGTTAGAACTGGGATGATAAGGGGTGGTGCGAATTCGATGGACACCTAAAAGTTTGGTGAGAGACCTAAAAAGTTGAGAATCAAACTGCCGACCTTGGTCGGTAGTGATGTACTCTAGAACACCGAAACGTGAAATCCATATATTGTAAAATGCTCTGGCCACGGTATCGGCAAATATGTTGGGTATTGGTACTGCTTCCGGCCATCGAGTGTATCGGTCGATACATGTTAACAAATAAGTATAGCCATTTCAAGGAGGCAATGGACCTACTAAATCAATGTGAATATGACTAAAACGTTGAGATAGTAAATCGAATGGCGACAGAGGACTGGAGGTATGCTTATGCACTTTTGACCTCTGGCAGTCAACACAGCAGCGCGTCCATTCTGCTATGTCTTTTGACAGACCAGGCCAAACAAAACGTCTTTGCACAAGTCGACGGGATGCTTTGATGCCTGGATGCGACATGTGATGTAAGCTCAGGAATACATCATGCCGAAACTTTGCTGGAACGTATGGTCGAACACGAGAGCCCTGTACGTCACAGTACAAAACTGTTCCTGGTGTCAATTCCAATGGTTGCAAACTGAGATTATGCGAGGATTGACCAGAAAGTAATCGTTGGAGCTCTTCATCGCGTTCCTGTTTCTTTGCAATGGCGGCAAAATCGGTAGAAGAGGGTAGTTGGATCTCTGCCACCCGTGAAAGGATCTCAGCTAGAATGCTTTCATTCCTAAGGGAATAGTCAGCAAGAGGTACGTCAATGCTCGTTATCCGAGAGAGAGTATCCGCGACCGTATTGTCCACTCCTGCGACAAAACGGATATCTGTTGTGAATTGTGAAATAAATTCTAATTGCCTATTTTGTCTCGGAGAACACTTTTCGATATTTTGTGTGAATGCGAAGGTAAGGGGTTTATGGTCGGTAAATATACAAAAGTTCCTTCCTTCCAGCATGTATCGAAAATGTTTAATACCTGCATACGCTGCTAATAATTCCCTATCGTAGGCACTGTATCATTTTTCGGTTGCTGAGAGCTTTCGAGAGAAAAATCCGAGGGGTTCCAATTGATTGTTAGTAATTTGATTTAACGCGGCACCTATAGCAAAGTCTGAAGCGTCCACATCCAACACTAATTTGGACGTATTAGACGGATGTGCTAACAAGGTAGCATTAGCCAATTGCTGCTTACAGATCTCAAATGCATGTTTCGCCTAATCAGATAATTCAATTCCTTTGTTGTCATTTTGCTTTATATTTTTAAGATAATCATTTAAATCTGCTTGATAATTCGCAGCTCGTGGTAAGAATCGACGATAAAAGTTAATAAGACCTAAAAATGCGCGCAATTCCTTGATTGTCTTAGATTCCTTATAATCTAAAATAGTTTGAACTTTTTCAGGTAAAGGTCTGGTGCCTTCTCTCGAAACGAGATGACCTAAAAATGATAATTCAGAAACGCCTAAGATACATTTGGAAATGTTTAATTGAATTCCATAATCGGTTAGTCTTTGGAATATTGTGCGTAAATGGGACTCGTGTTCATCCTCATTATCAGAAAAGACTAGAATGTCGTCTAAGTAGGCGAAGCAAAAATCGAGATCTCGTAAAATTTCGTTAATGAACCGCTGGAAGGATTGAGCGGCATTGCAAAGACCAAAATTAAGAAAGGGGAATTCAAACAATCCAAACGGTGTTATGATAGCAGTTTTTGGAATGTCGGTTTCATTGACGGGAATTGCATGGTAAGCGCGGAATATATCTAATTTTGAAAAAACAGTTTTGCCATATAAAGAAGATGAAAACTCCTGGAAGTGCGGTATCGGGAACTGTTTTAGAATTAAGTCGGCGGTAATCTGCTACCTGAGGCCTTCGTAAAGGGGAAGACCAGGGGCTTTTCGACAGATGCCCTTCTCTACCATGTATTCAAATTCCTTTTTCACCGCGTCCAATAGTTTAGGATGCAATCGCCTAGGGCGGCTATGTA
>CM063505.1:1440014-1477514 GCA_032207245.1 Pardosa pseudoannulata
CTAAAAGCATTTGATGTAGATATTCTTAAACGCTGTGTATTCAAAGTCTGAAGCACCTCGAACAGTCACTCTGGAAATGTGACCGGAAATTTTGGAATAATTATAGTGATATTTCGATGGTTTTGTGCATTAAGAAAAAAATAGAACAAAGTTAAACTCTCCCGATTTGAGACAGATTTCAAATGAGCAAAACTGAAAAAAAATTTTTTTTCGACATACATATAAGGTTGTATAAATAAGAAATGAAAATAGATACAATAAACTGAACAATTTAAACATGAAATCAACAATGATATGATTACATACAGGAATGAAAACAATCCAAATACATAAAACCACAAAAATTATCCATAAATAGAAAGCACTTTAAACACTTTCATCCATTTAAAAAACTTAACACTCTCTCTATAAAACTTTGAATGGAACGTAAAATGAAAAGATATTTTATTTATACAAATATACATATTTCTGAGAGGAAGTAATGCACTTATTACAGGTACAAATGTTATGTCATGTGCTATGGCGAGAAACAAAAACCTCCTTTCAACTTAAATAAAATTTCTCAACAAATCCAATGCAAGAATAAAACGACACGAAAGCAAAAGACGCGGATTTTAATGTTCTTTAATATACAGTGAAATACGTTTAACGCGAAAAAACACAACACAAACGACATAAAACGATAAGACTTCCCTTGTGGGAATGAACAAAATGGGGAAATCCACGCTGGACTGTGTCATAGGATGGCAGACAGAAACATTTTGTACTTTGTGCACAGCTGAAAAAAATACCATGAAAATGAAACTGTTTCGAAATGCGCTGCAATGGACGACATCTAACAATTGGTTGACGAAAACACTAGCCAAAAACTCAATAAATCTTTTGTTTTTCAGAAAATTTTGTATTCAAGTTAACGTTAATGTTTTTCTTTCATTAAATTTCATTAAATACATATATATGTAAATCAAATGTACTCAATTTCTTTTTCAAGACGCAAAAGTATTTCATTTCCCCCGAGTTAAACGGCTTTCACTGTATTTCAAACAATGCAATTGACAGAAAAAAGAAGTCACCTTAAATTTCGATTTCTACCATCGTCGCATTGCCACGAAACAAAGAGCAAATGTTTAGCTTTCTGGAATATTTTCTTCTTGTTATTAGTCGCGTTGTGGCAGCAGATAAGTTCATTGTGCTACGATTTCAACTTGTCAAAAATAAGAGTAGTAGGTTTGTCTATTTACAAGATTAAACACGGAAACCATAATAACATACAAAATTCTCATTCTGACAGATCTAGAAGAGTTCCGACTAAACAAATGAGAGAAATTCTAAATTGGAATCATTATTCTTAATCCATAGACTATCCTACCTGAATATCTAAATGGCTAAAATCTTGTTTATTAAAGAAGCTGGAGGAAAAAGGATTATATCAAAAACATGATACATAGAAAAATTGTCAAAATTGATATTGTATATGCCAGCGTCACTCATCTCTCGACAGTGGGGTTATTCAACCTCTTCGTGCCTCCTATCACAGCTAGAATTAATTTTTTTTAAAAAAAGAACGCCAATTTTTACACTTTACTGTTATTGCAGCAAATTGGCCCGAATAAGAACTTAAGTTCGCTGAAGAACTCCTTCTGGTGTCCATTTGGGAATAATTTCGAAAGATTTTTTTTAAAAGAAACAATACTCGCAGTGAAATAATAATTCCTTTTGATATAAGTGTGTAATATTATTTAGTGTGTCGAGAGAAAGTGGCAACCCATTCGCATCAGTTCGTACGCATTTTTCAAGGCAACATTCGTGAGGTATTCACAACACAACACTTAATGGAACATTGACAGTATAAAAATACAAATAATATTTTATGTACACTCACGATGTCTGTTCAATCACTGGGGAAACGAAAATTGTGCTTTAGAAGAATTTCTACGAACTGAAAATGGCGAGGAATGCTATATACTCTTTTGATACGCGATCTGAAACGAATTTTCTTCCCTGTTAGTCAGTAGAAGCTAGAGTTTAATTTCTGTGCTTTAAAGCGAACGCCATGCTTAGATCTAAGACACATAAACTGCTTTAATACTGATTTAGCCTTGCAACACTTTTTGACACATTATAAAACTATATGATATTTTATATAACAGGAACAAATTGTAAGTAACAAGCTAAGACACATTTCATGTTTCTCAAACAACACAAACAGATATTAGATTCAAACATTCCAAAAATACGATATTTAATGGTAAATTACTATACCACCAAATTTCAAAAAGGCCTTAAGCTGGTAAACTAAATTGTTTTATTACTTTAGCTAGAGTTAAAGAACCGTATATTTTAGAATAAATTAAAGAACGATATATAAATACCAGACATAAAAACTGAAATAAAATAGCCCAAACTATCCAGTACAGAATAGTCTACAATAGTACAGAACTTAAAAAAAAATTATTACTTTTCAAAAAAAATAATAATCCGAAAGAATTGATTGTAAATTTCAGTTGAGAAAACTTGAATATTTTTTTCTGTACTGTTAATAAAAAATGAACGAATAAGATGAAGCTTGATATCTGTGTACAAATTTCAGTTCCATGCGTATAACACTCTTTCCCGTAATTTCATTTCATCCAGGTTAAGCAAGAGCAAGTTATAGTTAAAAGTAATAAAAATGTATTCTTAATGATATAAAGTGTGCCCCCAAGTAAATGTTATTTTGTGTCGTTTGATAGTTGAGAAATAGACATTACCACGATATGGTAACATTTTGAACTAAAACAAATAAGTTCATTTCCTTTTGCTTTGGTAATAATAGTTCCAATCAATAAATTGTTATTCATAAAAATAGATTTCTCAAAACATTAAAAAAAAAGTGCAGATACCATTTCTGTCTTATAAAAACAAAAAAGTTCAAAGATTTGAGTCGTGTGAGAGCAACCTGGTTTCTGCGAGTGTTGTTTCATCGTGATTTCGTTGTCTTTCCACATGTTTTGATCGTTCTGAACTGCTGCAGTGCGTGGCGGCGAATGTCTAGAGGATGAGCAAGGTGGCGGCCATGGTGAGCAGGAGGCTAACAGTGGCGGCAGCATCGATGCGTGGCCCAGTGTTGCAGCTGTCTCCTTCGCAAAAGCACATGTGGCCCGTCTTGTGTCCCTCGTACATACACACGTGATCCACCATGAAGAGGTTGATCTGGATGTTCTTGGTGCACGTCCGACGAATCTCTTCGTTCGCTGAAAAACACAACAACGATTATGTGGAGACAGAGGGGCAAGAAAACACGTCAGTTCGGATCACTGTAAACTGTCCAAAATCAGCGACGGCTGCCAACCGACTCAACGACGATTTTGTCGTCATGCTCTTTTGTGGTTCACACAATTTGAAAGCCCACGTTGTTTGTTTTGGATTAATAAGATATATTTTTGTGCTGCAGTTGCCACTTACGCGACTTTACTACTTTTAAATTCCTTATTAATGTAATATTTAAATGCTTAGATTTCTTAAGCAATAAATTGACACATTTTGCCCAGATTTTAATGTTCTCGCTTACTTTAACAACAATATTAGATTAAAATTTTAAAGTTTCATCATAAAGTACAATTTTTTCGTCGATTTGCTAAAATTACTATTTGAGTTTCAAAAATAATTACATAAAATTAGAAAAGAGCAGTTAAAACATTTTTATTCTTTATTTTTTATATAAATTATCGTTTAAACAAGAAAAATTAAAAGAGATATCAGTACTTTAGCAGATTTAAGTAAAAGTAAAATTAAAATTTTTAAAATGGAAGAGTAAAAAAAGACATCGAAAATCGAGCCCGAGAAGGAAAAATGCAATGTATCCAATTGATCTTCGGAGCCAAATGTACACTAATATATCACCGATGCAAAAAATAGAAGGAATCGGTGCCTAGTATTAGCATCCAATGCTTTTAAAATTTGTGTAAGGAAACAGCGTTAATATTTACTTTTCTAACAATAATATTTGAACTGACTTCTTTAGTCGTTATAAAACTTGTGCGAGCTTACCGCCATCTTTAAATGAAAAGATTAGAAAATTTCACTTATCGGGTAACGATATCGGTAGAGTATCTACCAGACAACGCGATATCGTTTTGTAGTTGCCTTATTTACCGGCCGTCGTGTCCTGCTACGTTACACCCATTTTGACCAGGGCCTGGTTAAAATACGGGCCGACTGAGCCTAGGCCTTGGGACCCCTGATTTTAGCCCCCCCCCCTAAAATTTGGTACTTAATTATTAAATTTTAAATAATTCAATTAACAAAACTTTAAAATAAATTTTTGTGAATTCTTCAAGTAATATTTCTTGGAACCTTATTCAGAAATGAAATAAAAAAGTTCAAATGTTGACAACTTTATCTAAAACCCACTCCAGTTTACTTATTGACTTCATTCCAGTCCCTTTTTTGACTCATTACTGACTCCATGGTTCTGGGTAGAAATATCCTTTTGATTTTCAGGTTATTCTAAATCGAGTAACCGTATTCATAACTGTTCAGCAATTGTTTTCTCTTTTATAAACTCACTTTTTTGCCTTGACAAGACGGTAGGGCTTAGGCCCGAAAGACTACCAGGCCCTGGTCCCCGCTTTGCCTTGATCGAGCCCTGATATTGACTGCTGTTCTAGGCTCAGTACCACCACTGGACTTGCCCCGAGTGGTGTCTTTTTCCGACGCCATCGGACAGATGCTACAATGACCTCCAAGCTGGAGGAGGGTCATCGTTGAGGAAGGATAAACACAATTGTGCACCTACCTTTCGATTCGGAAGTGGCATTCTACTCTACATTGATGCTCGGACGTCCGAAATCCGATTACCTCGTCGAGAGCCACATTGGGATGACATTTTATTGGAATGTTTGAGATAACTCCGAGTAGATGGACTGGGCCAACTCCAATATGGCTCGTGTGTTTTTATTCCTTTTCACACTACTGTGGTTTGGACCAACACGAAATACAAAGGAAAGAGAATTCTAAAAGCGGTTGTTCTGGAAGACCGACAGGAACAGCTCGCCATTTTGCAAGAGAGCCTCGACCACAGTTCTGTGATGAATCGGGTGAAAAGCCATCTTACTAAAACGACATTTCGAGCCGATTTTCCTATCACTGCAGTATATTTTCTTGATTTTCTTTACATTTTACATTTTTATTTTAAGTAATAAACAAAAATTAACTGCAATTCAATTGAAATTTGTTTTTTAAAAAAACTTCGTGATCACGTCTGAAATTGGTTTTTCTGACAGCTTCGCAGTAAAAGTCTGTATAAAAAAATCTTTTCTAGAAAGAAAAAATGCCTATTTCGATTTTATAATGTATATAGATTATAACACTAGATTTACGGACCGAGCCAATGGGACTCATTAAAAATTGGATCACTATACATATATAACATTTTAATATCCCTTTTTAAAAACATACGTTGGTTTTCAGTTAAGTAATAAAATAGATGTCAACTTTCATTCCCCGCAGACCCCCTTCATTTCGCATTATCCAATAGGGTATACCTATTTTCACGGTCGTGAGTCCATTGGACTCATAGAAGGGTTTAACAGTGAATCGCATAACATGAAATTGATGGGTTCTATCAGGCCTGGGGAACAGTCAAGATTTTATTTTCCAATTGGTTAAAGAGATAAGAAGTAAATATAGAGAAGGAGTCGAGAACACTTCCATTCCAATGACAAATTCATGCTACTGACGCACGGAAAAATGGTCAAGTCCAACCATCGTGCCAGACATCAGAAACAGATGTAGAAACGATTGTGCATAGAAATGTTTGAGGAAAATGGGTTTCGAAAATAGATTTTATATGCCAAAAATGTTTTCCATGAATTTTTTTATCATAAACATTTTATTTAAATTCATTTGGAACTATTTTCTTTGCAAAATACTTTCATTTTCTTGTACGAGTCCAATGGGCTCACTTCAGTAAAAATACGTACAGGATCCACATCCGTAAATCTAGTGTTAAATATGCAAAAAGGAATTCCCAATTTTGAAGGTGGAGCAGTTAACCCATTGTGTGCGCGTCCATTTCGCAGCGGAATGGTACCGGGTTTAATCTCAACAGATCGAAAACTATTTCATTTTTTAACCCACTTTTCGCATTTTATATTGAAATATATAAACAAATATATATATATATATATATATATATATATATAATTTTAACAAAGATAAATAAAAAGATAATTTTAAATCTAAATTGATTTTTTGAATCCACCTTTCCGTTGTGTGGTGCCGCATCGACGGACGTAAAAACTAGTTTTTATTTATCTCCATTTTTCCAGAATCTATGTAGTAGACAAGAATTTTCGGCTTCGTTTTCCTGTATATACCATTATTTTTGTACCCACAAACAAACCCTGTTGTGACACTAAGCCGTACTAGTACGCGACCCGCGCTCAGGTATCCATCGTGAGAAAACGTGTACGCGCATACAATGTGTCAAGATCGAATCGAAAAGTGGAGAGAGTGTCGACTTACGCTGTTTGGCGTTCATGACAATTTTGACGCAGCATCCGTCGCACTGTTTGAGTGTGGGCAGTTCGCTGGGCAGGGCTGTCCAGTTGAAAGGGTCGCGGCAACGGGGGTCCGACCAAGAATCACATTCGTAACACCAGTACGCCTTTCCACCTGAAAACAACAACACAAAAATAGAATGTCGTTCCAAATCTCGGAATATTTTGAGTAGAAAAAGAAATCCATAACCCTTTTTTTCAAACTTTTGTAAAAGTCTACAGCTACTACCAGGGATTATAAGCAGTCCATTTCAGAACAAACAGCTGAAGGGATCGAACCATTTCGTGTCCCATTTTCTTAACAAGTTATTAAAGAAACTGAAGTCAATTTCTTGACATTTTCCTAATTTATGCCCATTAAAATCTACGAAAATAGAATATTGGAGAACCTCCGCAAGAAAGGGTTCGTTACAAAGCTCCGAGTGTGGAAACAAAACTATAGATATTTGTTCTGATCGTGAAATACCGATATGTAAAATATATAAAAAGTTTCCTAATGGGTTAGAAACTAAATAATCCCATCGAAATTGTATACAGGGTGTTTCAAAACGACCCCATAAACTCTGCATTTTTATTAAATACATGCATGTATACATATCTATGTATACATGCCAACCATTACTTCTACTAGACGAAAAAGAACTACAACTTGTACTACTGTCGTCGAATGAGTTGTAAACGATAAGCGGTTGGTAAGCTCGATGATGGGCAGCTGTCATTTCATTAAACTGTCTTGGCATTGGCATCGGGGGTGCCGATATCAACGGTATGTTTACTAATAGGAATTGAAACATAATGAAAGGATAACAAAAAATGAGGTTACAGTGATTCCTCGTTTTTCGCAGTTCGTGGGGACCAGAACCTTCCGCGAAAGCCGAAAAACCGCGAACTAGGTTTTGCCCGTAGGAAATTTTCGCGTATGCGGGTATGCGAATGTTTTGAAATATGTCAACAGTATATTTATACTTTACACATTTAAGACTAAAACGACAACAGTCTACGTATTTACTGAAACGTGCCAGTGCTCATTCATAAGATTCATTACAAAACATTATAGAGTCATAAACATGGATCAATATTACTTTCCGAGAGAAGCGAAGAGTCTCGGGTGGGTGGCGGAGGGGAGGCTCTCACTCGACTCGTAGAAGTTTGAGACTCACTCGGAGACTCTTCTGCTGGAGACGCTGACGGTAGAGTCGGGGGGGGGGCTTTACCTTTGAGAGAAACAGGGTGACGGGTAGTGGCTGTCTTTGTTTTTCCTTCCAAATTCCCCTGTACGAGGACATAACCCCGTGAACGTGTTGTGCCGATTTTTGCCATGCTGCACAACTGTTGCCGATTCTCCAGGTTAAGGCCACGCCCTTCAGTTTGTTCTTCGTCTTGCAGACTTTGTCATCTGAAGAGGTATGTTCTCCGAGTCAACTCGCCTCTTTGAGGGATCCTTCTCTCTCTCTCGCATCCACGTGAAACGACGCTCCTTTCCGCGATGTGGCTGCCGACAGGGTTGTATTTTTTCTAGTTTCATTTTTGGATGAATATTTTGGGAAAACCCGCAGAAAATGAAGCGCGAAGTGGCGAGGGAATACTTATTGCGAATTTAAACTTAAGAGGAGTTAAAAAGAAATTCAATACTTAACATAAAAAAAGTGGAAGAAAAAGTTAATTTAAAAAATGATCTGAAGCAGCCTACGATACTCAGTATTCTTCGTTATTAATGTGGATAAGCTTCCTGGTGTTGAAGCGTCCAATTGAGGTGAGGCAACGCATCTCACCTTCAGAGGTTGACCACTCTAATTATTATTAATCCTTTGGAAGAATAATTAAAATGCTTTAATTCATAGGATAGCTTTTAAAATGAGATTTATGGCACTGTCATTTCTGAATCGAACTCTCCAAAGTATTTACGTCCCATTTTTATTTGACAGTAAAAAGCATTCGAACTCATTCGAAAGACACCCATATCTTCTCTAAAACAGGGGCCCGTTCTAATTGAGAATAGGGATATTTACCAATATCTCTTAGTCCCAATAAAATAAACGTGAACTTATTTTTTAATTCCTGATATATAGATCCATTAGACTTACTTAGGCACTCTTCTTCAGCATTTGCAAAAGTTAAAAGGAGAAAACCTGTAAGAACAAAAATACAAAATCAGTCACATTTTCCCACTCGATGCCCGAATCAGCTAAAAGAGAAACTGAATTGTTTACTGTTGGAATCATTCCCTATATAATAATAGCATAAGTTATCTGTCCTCGAATTTAGGAAGCGGTTGGACCTGGAATGGATACAGGCATCCATATTGGATTCCTTGGAGTTAGGGTTTGCAAAATTCGAAGCGAGTCAAGTTTATCTTCTCCTAAGCGATCGATCCGATTCTAAATAAATTGGTATAAGTAGGCTTCCTATAACAGCGAAAAATACTGTCATATTAAAAACGTTCGAAATCCACCCTTACCCTCTTTCCGAGCGTTTCATGCCATTATATCGAGCCCTATTTTCCCCGGTTAAGAGCAGGTGATTCAATTTATCAATTTATCACATAATAAATAGGTAAAAGTAACATTGTTTCTAACATTCTGACGTCATTCCTTTAACCATCTCATTAAATCATTTCTTATTTTAAATGATTTCAATATCATCTGCCGTAATTTCATCACTAAACGTAGATATGACGTCAATAATTTTCTTTTTATATTTGGCTTAAATAATATATTAGGTACATATGTGATCATTTTAAAATATAATCATCGATTATTTTTTTGTTGCGATGAAAATTTTATCACCGGTATTCACAACAAATTCTATCCACTTCCAGGGTGTAGTACAAATGATAGTTCCATTCCACTACTTCCATTCATTACTGTAGCATAAAAATTGGGAAAAACTTAACAATAATTTCGACGTAACTAAGAAAACTTTCAATTAACTGTAAATGCATTCAACGGGATTCTAAACTGCATTCACTGTATCGGGAGATTTTAGGGGAGTATGAAGATAAATGATTGATCGTGTATCAGATCATTCTCAACCGAAAAACGAACCACTTTTTACCTGCCTCATAGAGTACTTTACAATTCTAGAAAATTAAAAATTTGACTGATCCCTTCCTGTGACGGGCTATGTGCTAGTTCTTAAATGACATTTGACAGCGTTCAAAGTGGATAACAAGTCCGTTTAAAATGGAATAACTACTACTACTACTACTACCTTTTCAATTTCTGTTCGAAATGTGTTGGTTTCTACGACAACCAAACGTATGACATCCCATCAAAACAAGACACTATTGATCCGCGCCGCTTTTTTAAGCGAAGTCGAGGCTCGATGAAAGAAGCTGTCAGAAAAAACAAACTCCAGATGTAAATTGAAATGAATTTCTGTTTATTACATAATATGAAAAAGTAAAATGTGTGAAAATCGAATGCTGTGGGGAAAATCGTCCCTTCGAAAGTAGGACAGAGTTGGAAAGAGGGTTTCGACCGATTCCTGTTGCCAAAATAACCATCTCAAAGGGTCTTTCAGCCATTTGACATAAGAAATTCCTTTCTGTGCTGTGTCGGATTTTGATGTTGCTCCAAGCCTCAATAAAACGTCTGAACCGAAAACCGGCGGAAAACGGCATTTTGGTCGGAACGGAACCGAAAAGAAAATATCGGTTTATTTCGGTTCGATATATCTCGAGTCATTTTGCTACTGCAACCAACTTATCAACATTTTCTAATGGAACATCAACCCTATAATCAGGGTTGTCATTCTGACCAGTCCAAACTGATTTTGACCAGGGCTCTGCATAAAAGTGGCTTTAACCGTCCAAAAGTGGTCAAAAAGAATCAGAAAAGGTCAGAATGGTTAAAAAGAGTTTTAAATGGTCTTCATTTTAATACATAATATACTTTGTAATGAGAAGTGACTTTTCATAAGCCATAAAAATAGTAGTGCAGTTCAACAAAATAGGCATAAGCATACAGCATACAGCATAAGCATGTTCCCGAGATTGGACATGCTTATGCTGTATAATAAGAATGTTTGAATGTTAAAAATGAACCACGCACATGCAATTGTAAAACTGGAATCCAGTTACAGCATAAAACATAAAATACACTTGGACCCGATGTCTGGTGGGCAGCTACGAAGTAGGTGAAAGACATGAACATAAAATGGGTTGATTTTCCAATCCATCTCATGAACTGTCGTGCCAGCTATAGAAAGATTATTTTCAAAGTTCGGAGTCCTCTAAAATAAATGACGAAATCGTTTCAATGGAGAGACAATTACAAAACTTGTTACTTGTCACCGTTTTTTTAATTCAACATAAATGACAGTACAGCTAGCGTAAAAAAAAATAAGTGAAACAATTTTTGTTTTTTATCTTGGTGTTATGTTCTATTTGTTTTTTGCTGGTGTTATGACATTTTTAACAAATGTCACTTGCCTTTATCCTATGTTCGATTAGCATTAAATATATCGAGAACTGAATTTCGGTGGTCAAAACGGATACGAACCCGGACGGATAAAGCCACTGGTTTAAACCCGTGATGGTTAAAACCGATACAACCGTGACTATAATGCCATGTTTATTTTTCCCCAATTTCCTTCCTTGATGTTCCGTCTTACTTTTCTGTTTCGAATGAAACTACTCGTAGAAAGCCGACTGAATTCGGTTGTCGAAGCGATTCGGACAATGCCAATGCTCGCCGCTCGTATCGTATATGCTGACCAATGTCATTCATTCTCATAATGTATCAATAAAAAAAAAAAAAGAATAAAATCATCTCACTTACAACAAATTGTTTAGGATAGAATTTTTACTTCTAAGAATAGACAAAAAAAAATTATAGGATTCATTCGGAAGATACTCCGTCAAGGGTTTTACATCCAATTACCTTGACCTTGAGTCGAAAACTGTTTAGTTTAGATGAACAAAAACCGAAAGTGAACCTATAAATATTTTTAGTTGAACCGGAACGGAAAAAACGGACGATTCGCAGCCCTGTAAACGTGTAAGAATGTACGTAATTGATTTCAGTGGTTCTACGGTGTCTTCCATAAAGGAAAAAAACCCCACTATCCAATTTTGCTCCACGGGTCACGTCCTTACATAAATTTTCTGATATATTTTATTTTACTCTTCATAGAATGGATCATTATCAGCCTCCCACTTTCGCAGACCTAAAAAGGGGACCTCATTCTCAACAATTTTTGATGGCCATCAAGAAGTGGTTGGGGGAGGACACTCTCAGTCTCTCTCCCGACGTTATCAGCCGATGAGTTCACAGAAGATTCGATCGGTCAAAAAATCACCCTGGGCCATCAACTCCGGTGTTTTTATACCATGCGAATTTCCATCTCGGCTGATCGGACAACTGGTTGATGACGTGGTGAGGAACCGCTTGTAGAACCCTAGCCGGCCAGGCGTAAGCCAGGTTCCAAGGGGAATTTGCAGTAATGATCTATAGGACATCATTAATATGTGTCTCTGGACAAACCTTTGGAGAACAAGGTAGGAAAGTATTGCTGATTTCCTTACAATGTAGAGAATTTCTATCGTGCGAGACTTTTTCTTCAGGATGCCATTAAAACCGACACTGGAAACCTTTGGCCAGCATCCAAATGAATTTCTCAGACAGAATGACTGAGATGGTTCTCGATGATAACAACCCTCTATTCTGCGCGAAACCACGCCCTGTCACAAGGTAAAGAGAAGCTCAGTTCAAGTGCTCACAAATGGAAGCGTTCGCTATTTCTACCATATGCCGTTTTCTCGCACTGTATCTGTGAATTTAATGTAACGAGAATTCGTTACAATATGTATATAAATGATATCATCCAAATTAATGAATCTTAATGAAAATAAGGCAGACGACATTTAAATAATTTAAAATAAGAAATGATTAAATGAAAGAAGTGAAGTTATAATGCCAGAAAAAAATCATTTTTTTACCTATTTATTATGTGATAAATTTAATCGTCTGCTCTTAATCGGGGAAAATAGGGCTGGAAATAATGGCATTAAATGATAGAAAAGGGGGAAGAAGTGGATTTCAAACTTTGCTAACCCTAACTCGTCAAAAATCCAATATAATCCATTCGAGGACAGATGGACAGAAAACTTAGGCTATTATTATGTAGGGGATTCATTTTCTTTTACACTCATTTTTAACAAAATTGGCAAAATTATATCTGATTTATTCATTTCTAAATTATTTATATTTAGTTTAAGGGGTCTAGGGAACCTTCAAATTTTTCGAATTTTCAAAAGCAGAAGGCTATGGATTAAGATGTTTTACGCATTTAAAAAATAAAAAAGGAATTTAAAAAAAAATTCCGCTTCATTTCAAAGTTCTGATTAAAAGTGTAGTGGATCATAAATACTTAACCTGTGTATTTATACATTTACTCCATGTACATAAAACTCCATGTATTTTAATTAATTCACTTCATTTTTAATATCGTCTGTTCTGTATTTTGTTTTAGTTTTGTGGCAACGTTGTATCATAAAAATAAAAATAACGTTTTACCTGGTAATATTTTGTGTTCTTTTTTGCTTCTTTTAAAAATAGTAATTTATTTTAAACCGCTACCAATAAAAGTATAAAAGACACTATCGTGATTTCTGTGCTTGGATTTTTATTATAAACAAGGAACACGTTTATTTAGGCAACCCATCTCAAATTATTTTATGTATCGAAGGATTGTTTTTTTTTTTTAGTTTGAAACTCCTATTTTAATGCTGATTGTGTTTCAGATTCGAATGCGCGACGGGCTTACTGTTAGTTTATTTGATTCGACATATATACGTCTGTTTCTTATATTAAAATAGAGCTATTTTACTGATTTATTCATCGGTATATTTTCATTAATTTGTCTGGTAATTATGACTTGAAATCTGCTCCTGGAAAACGAAACGGCACAAAAGAGTGCATTTATTATTGAAGTATTCTTAAAAATAGATATGTTTTGGTCTACTTATTACGCCAAGTTGATTTTTCTTAATAATGCCAATTTGGAATGGGACGCACAATATTTCTCAAAATTTATTGAATATTTGGGCACAAAATGTTCGGAATTTCAATGCAATGATGTTTTCTCGTAATGGAACTAAAGTGATTGCTCTGAGTAGTCCTATTTTTTGTTGACGTGTCGAAATGACCCCCCAGAAAGGGATAAAATAATACACATTTCAAAAATATAAAATCAGGTTTGTATCGGTATTAACCATGGGGGTTTAAACCAGTGTTTTAACCGGTTTTAAACGTCCTCATCAATATCAATTTTAACCAGTTTTGATCACTGAAATTCACTTTTTGATATATTTAATACTAATCGAACATAGTTTACTAGAACATGATAAATTTGCGTGACTGCAGTTAAAATTATTACAAATTAATAACAATTTAATTGTAAAATGTCATGTTATTTGTTTTAATTTCAAAATTTATGCATTTAACTACAACTTATGTTTTTAACTTCATCTAACGGTTTTTAACTGTAACTCGTGTTTTGTGTTTTTAACTGTAACTCGTGTTTTATGTTTTTAACTGTAACTCGTGTTTTATGTTTTTAACTGCAACTCATGTTTTACTTTTTAACTGCAACTCACGTTTTATTTTTTAACTGCAACTCACGTTTTATTTTTTAACTGCAACTCACATTTTATGTATTTTACTTCAACTGGATTCCATTTTTACAATTGCACTTGCAAGGTTCATTTTTAAAATTTAAACATTCTTATTGTACTGTATAAGCATGTTCAATCTCGTGAACGTGTAAGTGTCCTATTTTGTTGAACTGCACTACTATTTTTATGGCTTATTAAAACTCGCTTCTAATTGCAAAATATTATATATTAGAATTAAGACCATTTAAAACTATTTTTAACAATTCTGACCAATTTTAACCACTTTTGACCCGTTTTGGACGGTTAAAACCACTTTTATCCAGTGTCCTGGTCAAAATTACGACCCTGTATAAAAGAGGCTTAAACTTACGTTTTTTTTTTTTTTTTTTTTTTTTAGTTAGATTTTATTTTAGAATGTTCTTCGTTAAAAACTTAAAATTGAACATTGGTGTGCAAAATATTTCTCGTTAACGTGAGAACAGTTTTAACGAGAAAAATAAATCTTGTTATATATATATAATATATATATATATATATATATATATTAAATATTTTTTATTATTTGTATTTAAGGTTAGTTTATCAAAGAGATATATAACATTTCTGAAATAACTTTTCAGAAATTTTAGCGCGAAATAAAAAAAAGTTCTGGAAAGCGGATAAACCATGGAATCGTTCCATACTAACCTAAATGTGATCGAATGAGAATTTTGTAGGTGCTTCGTCGTTGTCTTTATGGAACTATCGTTTTTAGTTTATCGTCCGCTCCGATTGTTTAGGCCCGGGCGCGAAGAGTGTGACGTCACGAGGCTAAGTTCTGCAGTGCGGGGGGAAAAGAGATGGCAACAAGCCAAACTCGCCCAAGGAAAGTTGGCCGCAGTCGACGAGAACACTCGCGAATCACGAAAGAACATTTTCGAAAAAAAAAGGACCTTCATATCAATAAAAGTTCGATCAAAGGGTGACAAATTTTAAACGATTACAAGGTATCTCAAAGTAATATCCTACACAGCTATTAGAATGGGAAACTGAAATGTTTTATTTATTGCCAATACTATGTTTGCAAATGAGATCTTGCAAATACGTTTTTATTTCGATCACCAATTTACTTAATATTACAATTTTTTAAAAAACTTACCAGCTTTCATTAGTATTTGCAAATTAAATGCTTTCAGATTATAATATTTTTAAATTTCAAAATAAGGAAAATATTTAATGTATTTAAGGGAACACAATTTTTGAGACATCATTTGCTATCTCTAAAGTATTTCTAATTCTATTTTACTTATAAATCTTAATTTTATATTAAACGGATTAGAAACGTATGCACTATAGAATGAATTAGTTATTTTATAAATTGAACATCCATAATTGTTTTAAAAAATAATTAAAAATTAAAAAATAATAAATGTACAATTTTTAATTTCATCTTAATCCCCGAAACATTGAAAGTTAAAATAATGAAAAGGTGGCATACATAATAAACTTATTGTAATAAAAAGTACCTTCAGCCCTGAAAAACCAGGATTGTATCGGTTTTAACCACGGGGGTTTAAACCAGTAGTTTTAACCGTCCTGGTCCATATCCATTTTGACCACCGAAATTCACTTTTCGACATATTTAATACTCATCGAACATAGTTTACTAGCCTATGATAAAGGCAAGTGACGTTTGTTAAAAATGTCACAATATAAATAACACCAGCAAAAAACAAATAACACCAAGATACAAAGAAGAATGTTTTACTTAATTTTTATTTATCCAAGCTGTTTTATATGTGATTTATGTTAAATTCAAAAAACGGGGACAAGTCACAAGTTCTGTAGTTGTCTCTGCAAATTTAAACGATTTCGTCATTTAATTTGGATGACTGCACACTTCGAAAATAACCTTTCTACAGCTGGCACGACAGTTCATGAGATGGATTGTCAACCCATTTGATGTTCATGCCTTTCACCTTCTTCATGGCTTTCCACCAGACATCGGGTCAGAGTGCACCTTTAACTGTACTCTCTTTTTAACTGTGACTCTTGGGTTGTTTTTTTTTTTTTTTTTTACTGCAACTGTATTCCATTTTCACAATGGCACGTGCCTGGTTCATTTTTAAAAATCAAACATTCTTATTCTACTGCATAAGCATGTTCAATCTCGTGAGCTTGTGAGTGTCCTATTTTGTTTCACTGCAGTATTATTTTTATGGCTTATTAAAAGTCACTTGTAGTTACAAACGATATTATATATTAAAATGAAGATCTTTTAAAACTATTTTTAACCATTCTGACCATTTTTGACCCGTTTTGGAAGGTTAAAATCACTTTTATCCAATGTCCTGGTCAAAATTACAACCCTGTGAAAACAGTTCATCCATGAAGCTCAATGGAACGAAATGGTGTCGATTATTTTTTGTTACCATGTAAATTTTATCACCGCTATTAACATCGAATTCTTTTCGTAAAAGTCTAGGAGTCTATTTCACGAACTCATAAATCTCTATCGTTTAAGTTATATATCTTTGAAAATGAATAAGTTTGTTCGTTGGTACGTTTGTTTTTTGACATAAAACCACACAATAGATTCTCTCCATTTTGGACATAATCCATATATACCGCCAAACAATCACCGTCCACATTAAAACCTCTGCTCTCCATCC
The DNA here is from genome assembly GCA_032207245.1 of Pardosa pseudoannulata. NCBI lineage: Eukaryota > Metazoa > Arthropoda > Arachnida > Araneae > Lycosidae > Pardosa > Pardosa pseudoannulata. The sequence continues at coordinate 1,456,826 of CM063505.1, forward strand.
TATCACGTCACAGGACAAGATACATTAAAGTTGGCAACTAGCATACTGTCAGTAAAGTTTTTTACTCATTCCGTCATATGACGGGCTTTATGCTAGTCGATATATATCCCGATAAATTTATGTGTGTATATATGTGTATATATATATATATATACACACACATACATTTCAAGTACTTCATATTTTTAAATAAATATAGAGTTACTTAGTTTACAAATTCCATTCCAATTTGTTAAAGGCGTTTAAATGGGAATAAAAAGTGAACTGTGAGAAAAGTAAAGGCATTCGACTTAAGTCAAGACAGGCATAAATGAATTGGAAAACCGACGGTTCGTAGAAGCATCTTGGTTCCAATCTCGGTGCTTTGTGTTCAATGTTTGGGTGGCCACCTATAGCAGCCTTTCCCGGCTCTAAATTGTTCAAACGATTGCATTTCGGGAAATTTGTTATTTGCATTATAGGGTGACATGCCTGAACGGCTTACTCCAACATATGTGTTTGTTCCTATTTATCAACCATTTTGTCACATTTCGTTTGCTAATCAGTGCTTTTAATAAAAACACAAAATTATAAAAAAAAACCAACTAAATAAGAGATCGATTGCCGAATTTTCGATCCTCGACTCAAATATCGTGAACTGAGACGTCACGACCAATGACGGCGCGCAAACAAGTCACGTGGTTTTCTCTTAACTTTAAAACTAACTAATAAAATGATGGATCCATTTTTTTTACATTTTTGAGAACATTTTTGGAATTAACGAGTTTGAAATGACCAGAAAACTATTAGGTTGTTCCATTCCCCCACATGTGCAGCCGAACGGTGACCGATTGGTTAGGGTGCTGGCCTTTGGTACCGGAGTTCGTGGGTTCGAATCCCCCTGTGGAATGGATGTTTGTAGCCGTTCGGAATCGGCTTTGAACTGTAGGCCCCGGTCTCATTAGCCCTCGTGTTGCAAAAGAGTAGACCGCAGCACTCCAAACCAAACCAAACCAACACATGTGCAAATTCCTGATTACAGGAAAAAAGTTTTCTGTGATAGTTTTTGATTCATTTTTTTTTTATGTACACCATTCTAACATATTTTTCGCTGTCCTGTACTTTTGTGCTGGCTCAACATTACCACAGGATTGATTTTTTTCTTAATTTTATTAAAATTATCCAACACAACGGAAACGTGAGTTTCAAATGTGTTGCTTTAGAAGGAATTCTTCCAAACATTCAAAGCCTCTTTTCTGAATTCTATTTATAACCAGTTATTTCTTTTCCCGCAAACTTCGCTCAAAGCGGGGCGTAAATTCTCGAAATAGAAAGAAACTGTAATTAATATGTTTAACATTTTATTAACTGCAATTTCTCTCTTCGTTGCAGGGTTGAAATTTTGACAGGTCAAAACAGATTTTAACCAGGTCACAGGATAAAAGTGGTTTTAACCGTTCAAAACGGGTCAAAAATGGTCAGAAGTGGCTCAGACTTGTTAAAAATAGTTTTAAACTGTCTTAATTTTAATATATATAATATCTTTTGTAATTAGAAGTGATTTTTAATAAGCCATAAAAACAGTAGTACAGTTCAACAAAATATGACACAAGTTCACGAGATCTAACATGCTTATACACTATAATAAGAATGTTTGAATGTTTAAAATGAACCATGCACATGCAACTGTAAAAGGGGAATCCGGTTGCAGTAAAAAAAACATTTTTTTATTTCAACTTAAAATTTCTGAAAAGTGTTTTCAGAAATCTTTTATATATCTCTTTGATAAACTAACCTTAAATACGAATAAAAAAATATATTTAAAAATATATATATATACATGACAAGCTCCCACTAAATGACACTAGAGTCTTGAGTACATTTTCATAGCTTTATTCAAATCTCGGAGCACACTACTCATCAATCCTCTTCAATGGCTTCGCAGATTGGAGCCAACAAAGGCAGGCTTAGTTTCTACGGGTAGCCACAGCTCTGTCTGCGGAATGTGCATACTGCTCTAGATTACTGCGAATGAGATACGTACTTATTCCGCCGCGTCACTCCCAGTAATGAATCCCTACTTAAAATCTTTTAAAATGAATTTACAATTTAAATCCTGACATACATCTATTTTTCAAGATCTATTTTTCTCGTTAAAACTGTTCTCACGTTAACGAAAAATATTTTTCATGCCCATGTTCAATTTTAAGTTTTTAACGTAGAACATTCTAAAATGAAATATAACCAATAAAAAACCAGGTAAGTTTAACCCTATTTTATACAGGGTTGTCATTTTGACCTGTCAAAACTGATTTTAACCAGGACACCGGATAAATGTGGTTTACAACCAAAAGAGGACCGTCCAAAAGTGGTCAGAAGGGGTCAGAATTGTTAAAAATAGTTTTAAATGGTCTTCATTTTAACATATATAACATCTTTTGCAATTAGAAGTGACTGTAAATAAGCCATAAAAATAGTAGTGCCGTTCAACAAAATAGGACACTCCCAAGTTCAAGAGATTGAACATGCTTATACAGTGTAATAAGAATGCTTGAATGTTGAAAATGAACCATGCACATGCCATTGTAAAAATGTAATCCAGTTGCAGTAAAATACATAAAACATGAGTTACAGTTAAAAAATAAAACATGAGTTAGTTAAAAACATAAGTTGTAGTTAAAAGCATCCATTTTGAAATTAAAACAAATAACGTGACATTTTACAATTAAAATTGTTATTAACTTATGATCATTTTAACTGCAATCACCCTAATTTTGTTATAACTATTCGATGAGTCTTAAATATATTGAAAAGTGAATTTCAGTGTTCAAAACGGTCGAAATGGATATTGACCAGGACGGTTAAAACCACCGATATAAACCTCCATGGTTAAAACCGATACAACCCTGATTCGTAGTCCATCTATTATGGATCCAAAGAGTTCTACACCCAAAGAGGATAGAAAAATGATCTTATTCTATACTGAAATCTGATTGTAACTCTCTTATCTATGTTTGAGCCTCTATCTTCTCACGACAGTAGGGGGTGGTTTAGGTTTGGAGCTCTACTGTTTTGCTACACGAGGGATAATGAGGCCGAAACCTACTGCTTAGAACCGATTCCGAACGACTACGAACATCCGTGCCATCAGCGGGATTCGAACCCACGAACTCTGGAAAGCAGCGCAGCTTTCTACCATTCGTCCATCGCTGGAAAAGACACAGAACAATTCAGGGAAGTCATTTCAACCATTCGCGTTCCGATATTCCAAATCGTTCGAAAGATATTAATGAAAAACAAATACCGTTTTAATCATGTAGCCATTGTTGAGTTGTTGGCCCGATATGTGGTAATAAGATCACTTATCCTGTTTATTTGGGAAACTTTAGTAAGTTCCATTTTGTGTTTCAAGTGAGGTACATTTTGATATTTTTGTTAGTCATTTATTACATTCTTGAAAACTTTTTCAAATCCTTTCTTTCTAAACTGTTACATTTCCAGTATATACTGTATATTTTTATCGTGTCAGTTCTATTCTAAATTTTGTACTATTCGATGTCAACCACTCATTGCAACGAATCCCAAAAATCCCAGTACTGAGGGGAGAAATGAAATCCTGAATTATCCCAGGATTCACCTCTTTGCGTTTTTGAAAGCCATTTTGTTGGGACCAAAACTTTAAAAAGAAGTCTAAAAGTGCAGTTGGTTCACTAGAACTTTAAAGAAAATCCCTCATTTTGGAGTATTTTTCCAAAGTTTCGGAACTTTATAATGAGATACAAAGTGCAATAATTATTTAATACAAAAGGTTTCATGTATTCTCGAGGTATTTAAATATTTTCTACTTTTTTTTCTCGAATATAGAGATTTCAACTGTGACATTGGAAGTGGAGGCTAATTGGAGAAAGAATAATATCATCTTTAAATTACTTTTCATGAAGAACCACCTCGGATCATTTCAAGAATATAAATAAAAATGTTTACGCAACTGAATTCAAAATGGTTTACTAAAACACGCGCTCCTGTCAGTCAAACTATTTTAGTCCAATTTCAAATGGACAAGGTTTACCTAAACACCATCTTACTACCATTTAGATGTATTCAAAGAACTTTATATATAATTGCATGCGTGCCATTGTCATCGACGTATTGTCTGTTTACTAGTTTCAAACGAAAATGAAAAATGTTTACTCTGCTACTATTTTTATTGTGCACATTTCTTTAGAAAAATAAAATAGAATATTTCGTCCCAGTAATGAATAATAAAATCACGAAGAATTCCATTCACAACTGTTTAGAGCAGGGCTTCGAACCGTCATTGATTTCGTTCCGGTTCAACTAAATAAACGTATCCGGTTTTCGTTCCGCCAGCAATAACATTTTTTTTCGGTTTTCGGTTCAGTTTCGATTCAAAGAAATGGCTTAGAACAGCATTTCGCGACCTTTTTTGGCTCCCGTACTACTTGGTTGTATATCGAGCTCAATTGTGCCACTTTGAAATAATGTTATTTACTTATTTGCATTATAAGATGACCATGTATTCACATCATATAATGAGACAATCAAGCGCAAACGTGGCCCATATAGCCGTGAGGCCCTCCAGGCTTATCCCGGCTGCGGTGGGCAGATCGCAAGTATGGGGCCAACCCACCCCGCACTAAACCCTTCGAAGTGCCCGGCACGCGCCCGTCGCTCCGCAGGCGCCGCTTGCGGGTGAACGCAGCAGAGGTGCGCTGCTGAGGAGAGGGAATTTGGAATACTACTGGATGCTTAGCGGACCTCCTGACGCGGGAATTGGTGGAGTTGGAGCGAACCACGCGAAACCAATGAGGAGAAAGCGAAAACAAAGAAGAAAGTTTTGCTCGTTGCAGCAAGCAGGACGGGAAACCGATGGGCCGAGAAGGAGATTTTGAGACTCGCAATCCTGAACCTGAGGACCATCACTCAGGGGGTCATTGTGACGGAACTTTTTGGTGACCTCCGTGACTCGGCGTGCTCGAAAAAGGGAACGCTGGGGCTTCGCATTGCCCCAGGAACCGAGAAAAATCCCTAACCTAACCTAGCAGGTTAGGGCACATCATATAATGAGACAAATTACACCGAAACACACCTATAAGTCATGCAGGATTAGAAACTCATTCTAACATACACATGTGTGTGTGATTGCTCAAAGATTCACATTTTTTTTTTATTTAGGAAAAAAAAAGCTCTTTCCAACTCATACCGTACTAATAATGATTTCAGAGCTTTCTCCTTTAGTTCCTATTGTTTATCAATGCTTAGACAAAAATGAATTCGATTGGGTCGTTTGAATTCTACAAGTAAAGTTCTGTCTTTAGGATATTTTTTTATTTTAATGTTATTTTATGCCCGTCGTTAATGATTATTTGTCGAGTACCACCAATAGTACTGGTTATTAAACGCTGGTTTAGTAGATAAAATAAAAATCAGAGCTCAAAATATAAAATGGAGCGATGAATGAATGAGCCATTTTTGTTCTTTGAAAAAAAATGGCGTTTGGTAGAAAATAGTGGAACGGCTTCTAAATATACTGTCTCTTACTTGTCTAAAACTATATTACGGTAAGATCCAAGAAAATATAATAAATGAAGGCTTGAAAATCTTTACAGGTGGAAGTAAAATGGAAACAGGAACAGGCAATGGTTACATAATAATAAAAAGAAATAAGATAGTATATACCTGTAAAACAAAATGGCATTGTCATAATGGAACAGATGCATTATAGACGCCGGTCCCATCCGCCATGTTTTTTTGGCGACCAACAGAAAAACGCGTGATTTGAAAAATCGCCAAGTAGAAAAACATGGCGGCGGTGCATGTTTTCTAAAAGATCACCAAAACAAATTCCAGAAAATGATAAGAACAAAACCAAAATGTTCCAAACCAAAGCATCTTTTTTGATTTAGAATAAAAATAGTAAGAACCGAAATAACTACACCCACCATAACTAAAATACTAAATTCCAGAAAATAAGAACAAAAAAAATACAACCTGTAAACCAAAAGAGCAGCTAAGATGCAAATTTCTGGAAACCCCAGCATAACTAAATTACTTACCTAACCTAGGTGACACCTTACCACTCCGCGTCTGGAGCGAAAAGAACAGCTAAGAACATTTAGAACAGCAAATTTTCATATAGTGCCGGGTTATGACGTCAAAAATCACGTCCACCAATAGGATGCAAGACCATATCGGAGCTTTCATATCCACCCACCAAAGTTAGGGCATATATACAGCAACCCAGTCAACGTCCCATAAAATCGCCAATTTTGGCGAGAAAAAAACACGGCGTCTGTAATGCATCTGTACCGTCATAATACTGTATTTCAGGCAGAGGGGTATGCAATGCTTGATTCCCTCAGAAAGATAAAATAACTGAGTGAAGACAATATTTATATGTTGACAGTCTTTCCGTAATTAAGAGCCTAGAACAATTAGTACCGAAATCAAAAATTAATTACGGAAATACAAAAAGAATGCAAAAACAGGAATAACCGAAAAATTAATATAATTTGGATCGAAGCTCATACAGGGAATGCTGCTAAGGAATATGCAGATATTTTATCAAAGAACGCCACTAAATCAATAAATTATAAACCTATACAGCTCCCTGGATCAATACTTAAAAAATATATGAAAGAAAACATAAATAAAGATTGGCAAGAATATTGGGATAAAAGTGAAAAAGGAAGAGCAACTTATGCTATATAATGTCGAAAGTTGAACAAAAGTTACAATTCGGAAATAACATTTTAAACTCTTTCATAACCGGTCATGGTTGTATTCCAACCTACTTGTATAGCATTAGAAAACTAGAATCGCCAAATTGTAAATGCGGAATGATAGGTGACCCTCAGCATTACATGCAAGTAAGATGTAATCTTGTTCCTATGTTTATTAAAAAATACGAAAACGAAATACAGATCGAATACTTTAAAAGAATAGATAATAATCGAAATCACATTAAAAAGTTAAAGGAAATCAATAACATATTAAATTCAAACTACTCTTATACAAATTAAATTTTGAAACGAATGTTTGGTTTGGTTTGGTTTGGAGCGCTACGGTCTACTGTTTTGCACACGAGGGCTAATGAGACCGGGACCTACAGTTTAAAGCCGATTCCGAACGGCTACAACATCCATGCCAGCAGCGGGATTCGAACCCGCGAACTCCGGTTCCGAAGAGCAGCGCTCTACCATTCGGCCATCGTTCAGCATGAAATATATATATATATATATATATATATATATATATATATATATATATATATATATATATATATATATATATATATATATTAATGAATTTGTGTCCGTCTGTCTGTACTCTATAGACTCAAAAACCATGCATCCAATCGCCGAGAAAATTTGGGAAATTCTTAGGTATATTCCTGGGAAGGTTTTCGTAAATTTTTAACGTTCGAAATCCATTCCTTCATCCTTTTTCGAGCATTTCATGTCATTATTCCAAGCATTATTTTCCCCGGTTAAAAGCAAACGATTAATTTTTAACTGATCGCATCATAACTAAGTGAAAGAAGCAATATTTCTAGCAATGGGACGTCATCCCAAGTAATTGTTCTAAACGCAGTTTTCCTCGGTCAAAAGCAGGAGATTAAAATTTTCAATTTATTACACAATACATAGGTAAAAACGATATTTTTCTATCGTTATGACGTCATTCCTTTAAATATTTCATTTATTGATTTCTTATTTTATATTATTTAAACATCGTCTGCGTAGTATCCGTTCGATTTGACCCGGAAATGGAGATATAAAGGGATTCACTTTCATTTCTATGTGACGCAAATTATAGCATTTTTATATGAGAGCTAATTTTAAATTTAATTCTTGGTTCATTTTTACGTTACAATGAAATGCATATCGACAATATTCTAACAACAAAAAGTACAAATTTCAGTGACTCTCGTGGGCAAATAAAAACCTATCATTTTATAGAGTTATCTTCTTATTCATATATTTGACAATATGAATGTGTGCTTATTTCATACAAAACCGTGTGGTTTGTCATACATTTCTTTAATTTTGGACAACATTTATTAATACCAACAAAATGAGCACTGTCGCAGTCAAAACCTGTACTTCCTATTCTACCACGTAATATGTCAAGATCTATTCACGTTTCTAATCAACGTACATTAGTAATACTGTATTATAAAAACTGAATATTGTTATAATACGCTTATAATAGAAATATATAAATATGACTCGAACTGTACTGTGAAGAATTTATAGAGTTATGCACGAAAAAAAAATCTTTGTTTAAAAGTAATACGTTAAGTACACCGTAGGAAAGCACGGGCGAACTTGCTAGTATTTAATAAAAATAGTGATAATAACAAGAAAAAAGTGTTTAAATTTTAAGTCAATAATTGGGTGTATAATTTTAAAAAGAATGATGTCGAAAGGTTTTCCCGCTTGCCTTGAGTTGGATGTAGTCTTTTACTTGTGTAGAAGATTGCTTACATGCATTCCAATTTTACTTGCATTCCAATTTTGGTAATTTTTAAAAATAAATATTAAATTGGAAGGGCAGGAGAGATCCATGACCTTTCCATGACCTTCGGTATACGGCGCGAAAATCGATAGACAGTCATTTCTAATTATTTATTTTCTCTTTTACCTAAGAGCTCGCTTTTACTTTTCCAAAACGAAAATGGAATGTATGTCAGGAGTTGGAACAGAATCCCAATTTTTGGTTTTTCAATATTCCTCAATCAAATCCAGATATAGAACCGGAACTAGGTCTTTTGGTAAAAAAAACTGTCTTGCACCACCCACCATCAAATGTATGTAATAAAGCATAGACAGAAAGTGTAAACAAATACGACACTTTTCTTTGGCGAAACGTGGCTTGTTTTCGTTGTATCTTATGAGCCTCGATAGGGATCACGTATAAAACAAAACTGAATTTTATTTAACGGAAGGGGAAGAAAACATCCGAAACTGGCCAAGTCATTCAAAGTAGATTTTTTTTAGAACTTACAAAAGTATATGTATTTGTTTTAAAAAAAATTAAACACTTCACAAAGTGTAACTCCTTTGATTATGCTACAGGCACGATAAACTATTACATAAATAAGAATCTAACAAAAATGTTCAAAACCTGATCGTTTTAAAGGAAAAAAAATATTTACATTTATAAGTACAGTACTTCTCACAAAAGCATAAAATATACATTAGAAATATGAAAAAAAAAACAAGTTAGTAGTAATAAAAAAATTCTTAGAACATAATAATTTTATATAATCTATTACACTACAGTAAGGTTAAAGTTTTATTACCATTCTAAAAATGTATGGCTCCAATTTTCGAAGAAGAACTCGAAGTCCAGTCTTGCTTTTTCAAAGCTTTTATCCAAAGCATTCTCAATGTAGGATCTTTAGGAAAGCAATAATATTCAATATTTTCGCCTTTTTTGAAGCGTCATACGCACAACAGCGTGTTGCCATTTTCAGATAAATCACAAAATTAAAACCGCAATAACAAGTACGATCCGTAAGAAATTCAAATGTTTTGCCAACCAGGAGTGGAGCTGCCATTTTTGATGCACCTGACGTCATGCGCACATTCTCTATAAATTCAGCTTGCTCACACTAAGCTGACATTGAGAGGTTTCTCACTAAATCTATATATTTTCTAGTTTTCATTCATTCTAACTCAAGCAGTCTTTCACAATCGAAATCCGTTTCTGATACAAACTCATGCGATTCGAAATCAGAAAAATATGCCATCCCCTCTGTATTAAAGTTCCCCTTTTACCCTTTTTTTTTTTTTAAGTTTCCACCGGCCGTATCCATCGATTGGTGAGCCAATCAATGCAAAATGTCACGCCTCATTACATTGATAATTCGAATTTATCAAGTACTACTCCAACCTGTAGTAATCAATAGAGGAGGACATTAAAATATAAAAATAGTTAATTCAAAAAATATCATATCATAGCAACGTTTCTCCCATAATTCGTAAAATTTACTTTAGTTAATAATAAAGTTGTTAGAGTCGAAGATCGACAATCGATATCTCTTTTTGCGAATGCACTTGGGAATGTAGCCGTTTGTCATCCGTGTTTCGTAACTTTGTGCTTTTATTCGTAATGTGACAAAGTAGTAGATACGTGTGAATAAACGCACACACACACATACAGTTTATAATCCTGCCTGAAGTTTAGAAAAATTGCAAATAACTAAACAAATAACAAATTTCACGAAATACAATCATTTTGGTGCAGGATGGACAACTCAGTGGTACGGGCAGGGCTGTATCGGTTTCAATCGTGGGGGTTTAAACCAGTGGTTTTCTCCCATATGTCCTGGTCAATATCCCTTTGGACCCGTTTTGGCCACTGAAATTCACTTTTTGAAATATTTAACACTAATCGAACATAGTTTACTAGTCTATGAAAGCAAGAATTGAAAGTGAGAAAAATGGCAATAGAACTCATCAATCTGGGTATATTTGTTTAAATAGCATTGTTTGTTTTAATAAATCATGTTTATTTAATTTTTGTACATTATTTTTTTCCTTTTCTTTCTTAGAATGTGATAATTTAATAGAACTGCATACTATATACTTTAAAACCAAACTACCAAACGCAAAGTATGTGTCATGACTGAAAAATAGGCCCGGAATGACAATGTTGCCTAGGGCCCGCTTTAGCCTTAGTACGCCACTGAGTATCTGGGATAGCCGACTCACCTATTTTGCAATTGGAAAGCTAGACGGGCCTCTGTCCCCATCTCCTCCAATTTTCCTTTCCCTTTCTATTCAGGGTTCTTCGAATACTCAAGGCAGCCCCCTTTCACTTTCGCACAGCTCATTGCCATAGAACTTCAAGGAAAGAACTTGACAGATGTTCTATTTCTCTTATCCTGTAAAGAGTGAAACACTCTAATAAATCCCCTCTTGTATGAATTGTGCCGGGCTCTTTTGTTTTATTCTTGAGTGCTTTAAATCTGGCAGTGTATTTTAAAGGTACAATGTGGATATAGACAGCTAGATCGTCAACTAGTTGGAATTCCTCAACGACACCACACCATCGACAATTTGGAAAGAGTCAACATCCTGAGATTTTCTCCGACCGACAGATATTGGCTACTCAGAAATTTTTTCGATTGACATTCAAAAAACGACAAATTAGAAGAGAAAATCTATAGATAAACAAAAGGAGAACTAACCTCGATGTTCAAGCAAGAGTTGCAATTTCGCTTTTCATTATTTTCAAATAATCCAAAAGGGTACATCAGATATGTTCTTTTTTGCTTTCATCCTCAGAAAAAAGAACGCAATCGAAGCCCTTTTCTATAACGTAAAAGAGAAAAGCACAGCACTTTCATCCAGCTTGCAGACGACAGAGTTGAGTTGCATGGGAGCACCATGGAGTCTTGAAACCATAGGCTCACTCATCAAAAACATGGAAAAACGAGTGGCACGTGTGACATAAAGCCCTCATTAGAATTTAAATCTCTCTTTTTTTGGGGGGGGGGACAATCGAATATTTTGTTGGCCTTCGAAAATGTGTGCCGTTGAAGATTTGTGTACTTCATATTTCTAATAAATTCTTGAAATAATGAAGCATTGAGACATTCGAACGATCAAGCTCGAGAAGAAAACGAATTGTACCTTCAACGAGGTGAAAAAAGTCAACAAATAGCGAAAAATACAGCAAAAAATTTAAAACATTCTTTTTGAGAAATGTTCATCATTAAATGAATTCTTATTAAAATGGAATTGCATTCTATTACTCGGTTTTGTTAAAAGTACAAAATTAAGATAGTGAAATTCGACATTTTGATAACCACTGGAGAACAAATGGAGGACACATTCTAAAACCTTGCCAGTGGAAGGTTTTACTTTTTCTCGTTAAAAAGAAATAATTTCAATTTTTCCGAGACGATTATAATGGTTTATTATAAGTTTGATGTGAACATGTCGAGGCTGATCTTTGTTAATTTGGCATTTTGAGAATTTATTCCAATCACAATATACACTTTCACTAAATAACAAGTCTTTGATTTTGATGTGGGTGTACGTTTTTTTTTTTTTTTTTTTTTTTTTTTGAAGTCGACAAAAAAGAAACTTGGAACTATTTTTCATTGCAAGATACAAAACTGGCTGAACTGGCCAAATAATACAAATCCTTGTGTTCCCAAATTGTCCCGATTAATTCAAATCCAATGATCGATTCTAGTGTTAATAGTTCGTACATTTCATAAATCGAAGGCCGGGGCATCGTGATGGAACACGAAAATGTGTCGGTTTGAGAAATACCATTCTAAAAAAAATCAATTTAATCCATCTGCGAGTTTTGACTTCTTTGAAATGTTTTTCATTTTAAATAATATGAAGCGATATCTGTTCGTAAAAATAAGTATCATTTTCAGATATCAGAGCGTCGGTAGTGCCAAATAGATGGGGGTCATGTTTTGGCTATAGTTTCGTCCAAGCGATCGCCAAAGGGTCGCCAAGTCATGTTGAAGCTGCACAAGAAAAGGTGTGAATTGGGAGTAGAAATGCAAACTTGACTTTTTAACACATAGTATGCGGGACACGTTTTGTGACGATGGATACTTGAACGCGGGTCGAGCAATAATACGGGTTAGTGTAGAAACGTGGTTTGTTTGTATATACAAAAATAACGGTATTTACAGAAAAACGAAGCCGAATGTTCTTGTCTACTACATAGATTCTGGAAAAATTGAGACAAATAAAAACGAGTTTTGACATCAGTCAGTGCTGAACCACAGAACGGGAACGTTCATTAAAAAATCAATTTAGATTTAAAATAAACTTTTTAGTATTTATCCTTGCTAAAACGATAGTATATATATATGTATATTTATATATTATATATATATATATTCTTATTTATATGTATTTGTCTATTTCTATATTTGTTTATATATTTCAATATAAAATACGAAAAGTGGGTTAAAAAATGAAATAGTTTTCGATCTGTTGAGATTGAATTGAATGGACGCGCTCCCGGTACAACTCCGCTGCGAAATGAACCAGCACACAATGCGTGAAACGCGCTTTTGTACCGTTTATTGAACTAAACTAAAGGTGCAAATTATGCAAAGTTTACATATTTAGGTTATACATATTTAGAAAATACTGTTGTTATTGAATGAAATTATTTTTTATCTATCAAATAATTATGAAGTAAGTTACAACTGTCTTTTAGAAATTATTAGCTCAAAGTAAAGAACGTAGTCAATATTTTAAAGAAATTATGAGTTCAAAGTTGTAAAGAACACGAGGGCGTTCCTAGCCCCGCCCCCTCGTAACAGACGGCCCTTTTGACAATAGACTTTAAAAAATAATATTTTTTCTTCGTTGTGACTTCATTTCGAATAGAAAGGTTTAAAAAAGTATAAATGGGAAATGTAATAACATCGTACTTCCCTCAATATGTTATCAAACGTATTTGGTGGATAATCTGACAGCGAGACATTTCGAAGCTTTTTCAAAATAGGCTTTGAAATGACCTCAAGATGACGGCCGAAAGGGAAGCCAGAAAATCCAAATTCATCGGTCTGGGAGTTACAGGAACCAATAACGGTCAGATATTAATTTTCAGCAGATTGACAACCCCCCACCCCCCTTCTTGTTTCGGGAGAATTCGAAAAGAATGTTGTCCATAAAACTGGGTTTGGTTTGGAGTGCTACGGTCTAGTTTTTGCAACACGAGGGCTAATGAGACAGAGACCTACAGCTTAAAGTGGACTCCGAACGGCTACGAACATCCATGCCACAGTATACGGCTGAAATTTGAAACGGTTGCCAAATTTTTGGAGCAAGCAAGGGCTTCAACCACTCAATATCTTTGTCTAACGAACGCACTGAAATCCCCCACCATTTCGAATCCCCACTCAATCATAAAACTTCACAAATAAACCCTTTAATGAAGTCCATATTAATAAATTCACGACACTACAGAAGTAGAAGTGGCAGTTCGTTTTTTAGTCTAGGAGTTAGTGACAGTCTAGGGCAGGGGTGGCCAAAATGAAATTTTCAAAATGTCTTCCTGGCTGGAGGACTATACGCTGTGCACACGCGAATGTTTTGGGGTGGAGTTTTTTCCCAGCCCAAGAAATTTTTTTTGACAAAAACACTATAAGTATCATTTTAAAGCATTTGGACAGAGAAAGTTGAGAGTTAATAATAGTAATAATAAATTGTTTTACTTAGGTGTATACTATTTAAAGAAAGTGATGCCTATTTTGGATGTTTTGATTTAAAATGCCTATTTAAATTGTATTCCTTGAAAACAGCAATTGTTTCCTGGCAAACTCAACAAATTGCTTTCTTATCAATGTTTGTAAAAAGGTATTTTACCGTCCATGCTTCATTGAAATTTCTGCCCTCCAAATCAACTTTTCTTTTTTTAGTTTGACTCATTTTACAAAGGCCTACAAATAAATATATTTAATTATTACAATAAAATAAAACCAATGTTTTAAAATTTTACCTACAAAAAGTCCATTTTTTCGATTTATTATTATATTTGCAAAATAACAAACACTAGTCTCAAAAGAAATGACGAGTATGCTACTAGTGCTAAATCGAAATAAACGGTCGGCGTGCTGCGATCTGTCGACCCTCGAAAAGTGAGAAGAGTGCACGTTCAATTCTATGTAGTAAACGGACCAAACGCTTTATGAGAGTATGTATTTTGCATACATTAAAGTAGGGATATGGTTACAGCTGTTCAAATTATAATACTCTCTATTATTTATATATTTTTCATTATTTATATGTACACTACGCATACAAATACTGTTGATTTCAACAAAATCGCATATAAGAGATTAAAAAAATTGCATGCAGAATTTTACAAAGGGCCGAATAAAGTAAGCAAAAGGGGCGGCTTTTGCCCACCTCTGGTCTAAGGGAAGGAGTATACAGGATTGTATCGATTTTAACCATCCTGGTCAATATCCATTTGGACCACTGAAATTCACTTTTCAATATATTTAATACTCATCGAACATAGTTTTCTAGCCTAGGATAAAGGCAAGGTATATTTGTTAAAAATGTCATAATAGAAATAACACCAAGATAAAAAAATGTTTTACTTATTTTTTTTTATACAAGCTTTTTTATATGTCATTTGTGTTGAATTCAAAAAACGGTTACGAGTCACAAGTTTTGTAGTTGTCTCTCCATTGAAACGATTTCGTCATTTATTTTGGATGACTCCACACTTTGAAAATAATCTTTCTATAGCTGGCACGACAGTTCATGAGATGGATTGTAAAATCAACCAGTTTTATGGTAATGCCTTTAAACCTTCTAACTTTGCTAATGCCTTTAACTGTAATTCCTATTTTATGTTTTTTACTACAACTGGATACCATTTTTACAATTGCACGTGCATGGTTCATTTTTAACATTCAAGTATTCTTATTACACTGTATAAGCATGTTAAATCTCGTGAACTTGTTAATAAAATATTTTAACTGCACTACTATTTTTATGGCTTATTAAAAGTCACTTCTAATTACGAAAGATATTATATATTAAAATTAAAACCATTTAAAACTATTTTTACAGTTCTGACCCCTTCTGTTTTGACCCCTTTTTGGGCGGTTTAAACCATTTTTATCCAGTGTCCTGGACAAAATCAGTTTGGACAGGTCAAAATGACAACCCTGTCTGTACAACACCAAAGGTTGAATAAAATTCCTTTTTCTCCTCAGATCCAACCCGAAGCAGTGTAGGGCCTTTTCCTAACTGAGCTAACCCTAAAATAAACAATACTTTTTAGTCCTACTTTTTCTCCAAGTAATTTGGAATTGTTATGATCAGAAATGCCTACCTCCAAATCTGTTAGATGTTCTTTTTCAGAAAACAATATTTTTGTATGCTCGTGTACACGATGACTGGAAAATGAAAGCAACAAACGGAGAAGTACTTTGGAATATTTAGTTGCACGATACGTAAGTCGCTTAGAAGTGACAAATATTTCATTACTCAGCATAGGTTCGAATTTCTAATAAAAATACACAACGACACTCGTGTAATGTATGTGCGTATAACGCTAATGAGCACTGGTAAGTCCTAATCAATAAATACATAGAACACGGAATCCGAAGGTTATTCAAAGTTCGACTTCTCTGGTGCATTCGAATAAAGAGGGAGGACGAATTAAAAACGGAATGTGAAATTTCTTATTTAAAGCAATTATTTTAAATGACTTTGGAGGCAAAGGAAAGAAATTAGAAGAAGGAAATAAATTCATTAATGATTGGAAGGCGAACAAATTTTATATTTAACTATAAAGTGTGCCCCTACGGTGAAGTTAATATGTTACTTTTAAACAAAGATTTTTTTTTCTTGAATAACTCTCTAAATTCACCACAGTTCATTTCGAGTCACTGGCATATTTATATAATTTTATTATAAGCGTATTATAACAATATGTTCTTAATATCAATAAATAAAAATAACAAAATATATGCTTACATGCTAGCGATTCAATCTGCATCGAATTCGTTTCTTATATTAAATTTGTTCAAACTTTTTTATAGTAAAAGTTTAACCCTAAATTACATTACTATAATTACTACTGTACGTTGATTAGCACCGTTAATAGATCTTGCCATATTACGTGGTAGAATAGGAAGCAGAGGTTTTGACAGCACAGTGCTCATTTTGGTGGTAGTAATAAATGTTGTCCACAAGTAAGGAAATTTATGACAAACCACATGGTTTTGTATGAAACAGAAACACACATTCATATTGACAACCATATGGATATAAAGATAACTATAATAAATGATAGGTTTTTATTTGCCCACGAGGGTCACTGAAATTTGTACTTTTTGTTGTTAGAATATTGTCGATAAGCATTTCATTGTAACGTAAAAATGAACCAAAAATTGAATTTAAAATTCTTATATAAAAATGCTATAATTTGCGTCACACAGAAATGAAAGTGAATCACTTTATGTCTCCATTTCCAGGTCAAATCGAACGGATACTACGCAGACGATGTTTAAATATTATAAAATAAGAAATGAATAAATCAGATATTTAAAGGAATGACGTCATAATGATAAAAAAATATCGTTTTTACCTATTTATTATGAGATAAATTGAAAACTTTAATCTTCTGTTTTTAACCGAGGAAAACGGCGTTTAAAACAATTACATGGGATGACGTCACATTGCTAGAAATTATTGCTTCTTTCACTTAGTTATCATGCGATCAATTAAAAAGTGAATCGTTTGCGTTTAACCGGGGAAAATAATGCTTGGAATAATGACAAGAAACGCTCGAAAAAGGGGGAAGGAATGGAATTCGAACGTTAAAAATTTACAAAAACCTTCCCAGAGATATGGCTAATAATTTCTCAAATTTTCACGGGGATTGGATGTACGGTTTTTGAGTGTATCGAGTACAGACAGACACAAATTCATTTATATATTTATATAGATGTGAGACGGAAGAGGCACTTTAAAATCTCTTCTTCTACAAAAAGGATCGGGAGAGAATGCAAACCTCTCCGTCGCTTTCGATAGAAAATATCATATCATGAGAATATATCCCGGCATAGGAAGAGATCAGAAATTTTTTTAATTTTCTAGAGTTGTAAAATACGCTATAAGGCAAATAAAGAAAAAGTTCGTTTTTTGGCTGAGAATGTTCTGGTACAAGCTCCATAATTTATTTATCTTTACTGAGTGCATGTTCGTTGCCAACTTTATTGCAATCCAAGCACCAGAATCAAAGCCGTTTTTCTCTCTGCAATATTTATCCCTCATCAGTCAAAATAAAAAAATACATTTCAAACATCGCAATTTTATGAGCTTTAATATTTTGTAGAATTCATTTTTACTTGATTTCCAACCCATTTTGCAATTCGATTTCCCGAAAAGGCAAACAGCATCATTAATTCGGACTAGCCTATACTCCGTCCTATGACGAGACCAGTAAAATTTTTAATTTTCCAGAATTGTAAAGTACCCTATGAGGCAGATAAATAAAAATGGTTTGATTTTTAGCCGAGAATGATCTGGTACACGCTCCATCGTTTGTTTTATCTTTACTGACCGCACGTTAGTTGCCCACTTTAATTTATCTCGTCCTATTACGTGATAGGATGGACAGCAGAGGTTTTAATATGGTTTGGTTTGGAGTGCTACGGTCTACTTTTTGCAACACGAGGGCTAATGAGAACGGGACCTACAGCTTAAAGCCGATTCCGAACGGCTACGAACATCCATGCCAATATGGGATTCGAACCCACGAACTCCGGTACCGAAGGCCAGCACCCTAACCAATCGGCTATCGTTCGGCGAGATTTTAATATGGACAGTGATTGTTTGGCGGTATATATGATAGATGTCCAAAACGAAGCGAATCCGTCGCAAACCGTGTGGTTACGTATAAAAAACAAACACACAAACGAACAAACTTATAAATTTTCAAAGATATATAACTTAATCGATAGATATTTATGAGTCCGGGAAATACACTCCTTGACTTTTATGAAAAGAATTCGATGTTAATACCGGGGATAAAATTTTCATGGCAACAAAAAATAATCGACGATTCAATTTAAAACTAGCACGTATGTACCTGATCTATTATTTAAGCCAAATATAAAAGAAAATGCTCTACGTCCTATCTAAGTTCAGCGATAAAAAGTATGGAAACAATGCAGACGATATTTAAATAATTTAAAATAAGAAATAATTAAATAACAGGAATGACATCATAATGCAAGAACAAATGTTATTTTTACCTATTTATGAAGGAATAAATTTAATCGAATACTCTTAACCGGGGAAAATAGGCCTTAACGTAAAAGCCCGAAAGGGAGGGATTTCGAACGTTTTAAAGACTCACTTTGAATTACGTACGTTTCAGGATATTCAATTGAAAACTGCTGAACGATGGCCCAATTGTTAGGGTGCTGCCTTTTGGAGCCGGAGTTCGTGGGTTCCAATCCCACGGTGGCATGGATGTTCGAAGCCGTTAGGAATCGGCTTTAAGCAGTAGGTCCCGGTCTCATTAGCCCTCGTGTTGCAAAAAGTAGACTGTAGCGCTCCAAACCAAACCAATCAATTTAAAATTAGCAACTATGCACCTAATCTATTGCTTAATACAAATATAAAAGAATATTATTGACGTCCTACCTAAGGTCAGTGATAAAAAGGATGAAAATAAGGCAGACGATGCTTAAATCATTTAAAATAAGATTGAATGAGATGCTTAAAGGAATGACGTCATAATGTTAGAAACTTTTACCTATTTATTATGTGATGAATTGAAAATTTTAATGTTCTGCTCTTAATCGAGGACAACAGAACTTAATAATGACATTAAACACTCGAAAGGGGGTGCATTTCGAACTTGCTTTAAATTTTTCTAACCCTAACTCATCAAAAATACAATATGGATACCTCTATCCATTCCAGGTCCGACAGTTTCTTTGATTCGTTGACAGCTGGACAGACAACTTAGGCTATTATTATATAGGATATATTAGTGCATATTAACGCTTTAATTTGTGCAGTGCGTTGTTTCTTTTTTTAAAAAAATGAGCTAATCCCGATTCCTTTGTTTTCGACCCCTCTCGGAATCTATTTTGGCAAGGAAACGACGAACAAAATAAAAATAATTAAAGGACTCTTAAAAGCAACGATCCCGTGGTTTTTTCACTTTCCATAACTTTTTTTTTATCCTACATTAATATATCTGAATTTTTTGTAAGAATCTCTCTAATAAATAAATCTTATACTTAGAAAAATAGTTTAAATTTTTTTAAAATATGTATAATTTGATTTTTTGGGTTCGGTAAAAGTGTTCTCTCTTGAGCGCAGGTTTACGAGAAATAATTTCAAAGTTGTATCGGTTTTAACCATGGGGGTTTGAACCGGTTTTAACCGTTTTGGTCAATATCCATTTTGACCACCGAAATTCACTTTTCAATATATTTAATACTCATCGAACATAGTTTACTAGCCTATGATAAACGCAAGTGAGATTTGTTAAAAATGTCATAATAGAAATAACACCAGCAAAAAACAAATACAACATAACACCAAGATACAAAAAAAAAATGTTTTACTTATTTTTTTATATACAAGCTGTTTTATATGCAATTTATGTTGAATACAAAAAACGATGACAAGTAACAAGTTTCGTAGTTGTGTCTCTCCATTGAAACGATTTCGTCATTTATTTTGGATGACTCCACACTTTAAATATAATCTTTCTCTAGCTGGCACGACAGTTCATGAGATGGATTGGAAAATCAACCCATTTTATGCTCATGCCTTTAACCCTCTTCGTGGCTGCCCACCAGACATCGGGTCCGAGTGCATCTTTCACTGCACTCTTTATTCAACTGTGACTCCTGTTTTATGTTTTTTGATGCAACTGGATTCCATTTTTGCAATAGCACGTGCATGGTCCATTTTTAAAATTCAAATATTCTTACTATTACACTGTATAAGCATGTTCAATCTCGTGAACTTGTGAATGTCCTATTTTGTTGAACTGCACTACTATTTTTATGGCTTATTAAAAGTCACTTCTCATAACAAAAGATGTTATAATTAAAATTAAGACCATTGAAAACTATATTTACCAAATCTGACCCCTTTTTTGACCAATTTTGGACGGTTAAAACCATTTTTATCCAGTATCC
>CM063505.1:1487514-1495014 GCA_032207245.1 Pardosa pseudoannulata
TTCGGAATCGAATTCTATCAGCATACTACTGATAGCTCTAGTAACAAAATTATTGAAATTTCAACAGTTTTCTACGCATAAAAAGTCTTAAACTTTGCAATTCTCATTTTCTTGTCTAAGCTGAAAGAAGCAAAAATTTTCATTTGGTAAGAATTTTTCCTTTTTTCTCGATAAATAAGAATAATATAAATACATGTCGAAATGGGATTTTTTTGCATGGTTCCTTTTTAAAATTCAAATATTCTTATTCTACTGTACAAGCATGTTCAATCTCGTGAACTTGTGAGTGTCCTATTTTGTTGAACTGCAGTACAGTTTTTATTGTTTATTCAAAGTCACTTCTCATTACAAAAGATATTAGATATTAAAATGAAGACCATTTAAAACTATTTTTAACAATTCTGACCACTTCTGATCATTTTTGGACAGTGTCTTGGTCAAAATCAGTTTTAATTGGTCAAAATGACAACTCTGGCAGACAGGTGTTCTGTGCATTTGACTCTGCTGGTCACTCTATCCTCACCTATTGAAGTTTTATTCTGTGGAATATCGTAATATAGGTTTAGAAACTACTCCTCTTTCACTAATTTTTCGTAAATTTTCTAGTTGTTTACCTATCAATAACGTATTGCCTTGGGGATTCAAATAATAATCCTATAAGTCGTAAGATTTTTAATTACAACCATAATTTAATTAATAATACGAATTTATCCTGTGATTATAGTCGTGAATCATATTTACAACCATGAATTTAAACATATAATCCCCTACATAACAATAGCCTAAGTCCGTCTGTCCTCGAATTTTTGAAGCGGTTGGACCTGGAATGGATAGGAGCATCCCTGTTGGATTCTTGATGAGTTTGCTTTAGCAAAGTTCAAAGTGAGTCTTTAAAACATTCTAAACTCCCCTCCCCCCCCTCTTTCGAGCGTTTACATTAAGACTTATTTTCCCCGGTTAAGAGTAGGCGATTAAATTTATCCCATAATAAATAGGTAAAAATAACATTGTTTCCTACCATTATGACGTCATTCCTTTGACCATCTCATTGAATCATTTCTTATTTTAAATTATCTCAATATCGTGAGCATTATTTTCATACGTTTTATCGCTGCACTTAGATAGGACGTCCATAATTTTCTTTTATATTTGGCTGAAATAATAGATTAGGTAGATATGTGATCATTTTAAATTGAATCGTCGATTATTTTTTGTTGCCATGAAACTTTTATCACCGGTATTAGCAACCAATTCTTTTCTTAAAAGTCTAAGAGTCTATTTCGCGGACTCATAAATATCTATCGTTTAAATTATATATATATTTTTGAAAGTTAAGAAGTTTGTGTTTTCTTTTTTTATACATAACCACACGGTTTGACTCAATGAATTCAAGGTGATTCTAAACTGCATTCACAGCATCGGGAGACTTTAGAGGAAGATAAACAAATGATTGAGCGTGTACCAGATAATTCATAGCTAAAAAACAATCCATTTTTTACCTGCCTTACAGGGTACATTGTTTCTAATTTCCATTTAAAAAAATACATGCTGGAGGGAACTAAACTCTCTTGGAAATGTGAAAAATGGCTTTGAATTAGAAATGGATAATTCGATTTAAAAAAGTTAAATATAGTTTTTCCCAAAGGGCTTCTTTAAGAATGGGGTTTGGGTGTTAAACCAGAATTTAAATATTACTAGTTGCTTCGCACCCAACCTTCGATCTGGGTAGCAAATGTTTTCCTAATATAGGTTATACAGGGTTCCCGCTCTTTTTCCCGAACAAAAATTAAGGACTTTTTAAGGAATTTCTAAGGACCAAAGTAACTTTTTATCCTACTCAAAATACACAACATAACGACATCAACCTTTTTTCCTGAGGAACCTATTTTAATAATTATGAACCAGACAAGGCATGTTCAAGAAATGCCCTACAATATTTCACAATTAAGTTTTTAAAAATGCCTAAAAATTCATAAGTGACAAAAGCTAATTTTGAAAAATGTACATCTAAAGTTTTTTGAGTGATCAAACTAAAAATAAATTGTGAATAGAGTAAAATACAATATTATAAACAGTACTTTCTGAGGGTTTCAAAATGTCATATTATATATATATATATCAGAGTTATTTATATATATCTATATATGTATATACTAGCTGGTGATACCCGGCGTTGCGTGGAAAAAAAGGAAGTTTTAGACTTTTCTATTACATTGAATGCAAGGAAAATTAAACTTCCATGAATAACTGATATATCTACAAACCCCCAATCCTCCATGCTTCGTTTCATTAAAATCTGCACGACTTTTAGCTATTAGGAAAGGGCAGATGACTTTACACTTTTTAAGTATACAAAATATTATTTTTTTGTCATATAAGTAACTAAGAAAAAAACTGATAGGAAATCACATGACGACGGCAGATCTCGCTATTGGAGAAATGGATCATGTTCCAATTTAACAAACTAAGGAGTTTTTAAGAACCTTTGACGAAAATTAAGTAGTTTTAAGGGCTCTTAAAAATGAAAGCTAAAATTAAGGCGTTTTTAAGGACTTTTAAAGACTATGGGAACCCTGTTATAAACTACTATTATAGATAAACAAATTTATAAAATTATTAAATAAACTCGTATGCTGCAGATTTTTAAAAATTTGACAGTTTTTGAACAACAGAGAATCCCAATTATAAATATGTACGTAGCCCGGAAACTGCCGCTCAATTCCACCCCTTTCTGTACTATAGGCGTCCATTTTCAACACGCATATCTTTATTGTAAAAATTTATTTGAAATACATTTTCAAGAAAATTTTTTATTACATTCCCACTTATTACATACATAGATAGTTACAATCAGGTTTTAATATATAAGGCTAGCTGCTCCGCACCCAGCCTTCGGTCGGGGTAGAAAAAAATTCTTAATTACGGTTTAAATGAACTACTATAGATAAACAAATTGATAAATACATTAAATAAACTCGTATGCCGCAGATTTTTGACAAATATGGTAGATTAACAGTAGAGAATCCGAATTATAAATATGTACTTCATAGTATTGCCGGGACACCGCAGAGAAATAAAGCTCAATTCCACAACTTTTTGTACGAACTTTTTTATTACATGCGCAATTTTAAGCTTCTCTTTATGGTACATGGAATACAGATTCCTTTTGGGAGGTAGTAGAACACTAAGAAATTGTCAACATGAATTAGTTGGATTTTTGAAAGTCATTATAAAGAATTTAATTTATTATCTCTATCATAAACTACTCATCTAGCTTTTCACCTTTTTTATCTTGTCCATGTTTCTGTTTTTTGTTTATTTCTTTGCCTTTTGAAACAATCATGCTTTTACCTTTATACCATGGTTTTAACTATTTACACTATATACTTCTATTAAATGGTCAAATTTTACTATATAAACTTTGCGTCATGACTCGGTGTAATTTTGTATAACCTTCTGTTTGGCACATTTTGTCCCATGCGGAATTAGTGCCATTAAGCTTCAACCAACTAGCTTAAACTACATAAGACATACAACAATTTTATGTGAGTTATTTTATGTTATTGAGCCTTTCGATTTCTTATATGGGGTCGCTATGAAATGTTGCAGTCAAATTTGAATTCATTTTTGAAAAATCGTAAAAAAATATGTTGTTGTATTCGAATTTTACTTGCGTAAACTACCATTCCACGGGTTAGATTGCTAAGAAGAGCTGTTAATTTATGCAGTGACCATTTGAAGATATCGGAGAATTTGGAAAATTCAACAAACCCTATGCATTTATATAAACAAAACGCATATACTGATTTATGTATTGCTATAACATCTATAGGTTAAATGGTGCAGATCCAGTGTAGGTTCTCATTAGCAGGTTTTGTAATTTTGGCACTTTTTTCTTATTTTGCAGAGATTTATTTCACATGTCAAACTCGTTATAAATTTGTTTTTTTTCTTTTAAATTTCCTCTAAATTTTTAACTTTAAAAAATTTTATTTTTCGCTCTTGCCTATTTTGTTGTTACTTTTGTGATTATTTTACATTCCCTCGTATATTATGTCGCTATCTCGCTAACGTTTTGGGTCTAAAAGGCAAAAAATTGGAATGACGACCTATTTTGCATCTGATCCTATTTAGCCTTTCTATTACAGAATAGTTATTGTAAAGGAATAAGTAAAAAGAAATATAAAAAGTGTTCAGCAAACCTACATTTAATGAAACAGCCATAGAATGTAAATTCAATGTGGATTATTTAGTCTAATAAACCTATTTATTATAGATGAAAAATAGCAGGGCTCCATTAACCCATTAATGCCCGGATATTTCTGATGACTCTATATTAGTAAAAACATAACATAGAAGCTATTATAGACACCTGGAAGTAAAACAAAATAGAAAATTTAAACACCTTTAAATAGGACATCGAGTCGTCGTTAGTGAGGAAGTGTCATTTTAAAACATAATAAGATGTCTTTAAAAAAAAAGGAAAACTTCGTGATAAGAGATTTATTTTCTATCCTATCTGAGAAAAGTACTGAAAAGAGATGACTTATGACAGATATGGCTATTCGCTATGATTCTGACAGGTATACGTTGAGAATACCGATCATAATACGTTCCTATTTATTCTAAGCTTGAAAATCATACAATGCCGATCGAAATGACAAAATTATAGATAAGATCCTATTTGAAAACTTGGGAGATTATTCATAAGATTAATATCTATTTCCATTAAAAAGGAACAATTGTTTCAAGAAAACAAAAACTCTACAAACCATTTTTGACTGTGAGGACTCTGGGCTTTAATGGGTTCAATTCAATTGAATTTTAAAGTTAGCAACAGTTTTAAATATCATTAGGGTTTAAAACATTATTGCAACAATGAAGTAAATTTGACAAGTTTACCGCCTCACTTCGAATATTTACAGTTCAAGTACACCATCACTTACTTAGATAAAGCGGTTAATAATTATGCAAAAGTTTTTATTCTAACTACCTTCATGAAATGTACAATAATGCATATCCTACAAAATAAACTGAATACATCTACCCAATTTCGTCCAAATATTCCGTATAGTTTTCGAAATACAATGCGCGAGAGATTCCAATTTTAGAATACGACAGAAAATGCAATTAAAGGATAAAAAGGCTGCCCTTTCACTGCGAAAGAATCCATTGAATCACGACTCGAGTTCTATTTGGAATTTCGAGAAAAAAAAAAAAAGAAGGGTACCAGATTGTACAGAAAAGATTGCAGTTGAATATATAAAACAATTAAAAATCGAAATTTTTGAAGTATTAGGAGTCTTAAAAGATAATTCTGGTGATGCATCACTCTCTGTCGCATTAGTAAACACAAATTATACTGCTCCTAACTATATTATGTTTAACCATTTGTAGAAAATATAGAACATATCAAATGAACTTATTTCAACTTAAACCTTACTGCTCACATTTCTTTCAGGTCATCGTATTTCTTTAAAAAAAAGAAAGCTGTTTTCTGTATGGGATGAAAATTTAACAACAGAAAAAGATTTATTTTTATGATCTATTTTGCAGATGATTATCACAGAACATGCTTTATATATTATAATGCTATTTGACTCGATTCTAATTTTAGAATCAGAACTATTGAGAACAATCCAATTTTTAATTTGTATCACAAAGCAAATGGGATAATGAGCTAATTAAAGCTCATTTTATTAAATTATCTATTAGACTTATTTATGTTTTTATTTATAGAATATTTTTTATGTTTTTATTATGTTTCTTATGTTTTTATTTATAGAATATTTATATATTTGTGAAGTTTTTCAAAATTAATTGAGTTTGTTTTTTTCACCAATAGGCTACGTAATATGTTGTTACATGAATGCGTTCTTTGATCCTTTTAAAAGTTGTTAATCATTCATCGTTTAACCACTTAACAGTTTCATTTTGCTCCCGAATCCAATCCAAAAAATGGGACATTTTTTGGATTGGATTTTCACATTATTTTTGTTCATTTTACTTTTTATTAAAAGTAATATTTCTCATTATTTTAAGCATATGTAACAATTTTTTTACATGAAATTAAAATCTTTTCCCTGGAAGTTATACATGCTCTTTCGTGTAAGCTAGACAGGGAAGTTACGTTTGCAAGGACGCATATAAAAAAAAACGAATATTTTCGATTACAATTATTACACAATTATTTTCGGATGCAAATACTACAAGTCCATCTACTTAACTTGTTTTTTCAATTATCAGATTGAGTGCGATACATCTTATAAAAGGGCAAGAGATAGAGGGCAGAAATACCTCGTCTCTTTTCGAATTCTTTTTCGCTCTCATTTGCCTTTAGTGAACACACATAGCATTGGTTTGCAGATCTTAGTTTTCTGTCTGTAGGTGAAATTACTTCTAAAAAGTCTCTCTTGGTCCGTCTCCCCAAAAATCAAGCCAAATTGAAGCCAAAAACTCAGGAGTGATGCCAAACCTATCAGAAAGCGAGTGCTTTTAAACCAAACAGAATGCACTTGCGAAACCAACATCTTGTGGACATCTATACGACTCATGTGACATTGAAATACAAAGAATGCATCGAGAGAGACAGATTGCCCGTTCGGAGAAATCATGAAAGGCACGATAACCCCGACCGAGTGCAAGTTAATTAAAAAATTAATGAATTGTTTTTTGTTTGCGCAGAATAAAACTTTCGCTAGAAATAAAATGATAATTGCAACAATTCTTTCAGATTCAAAAAGAAAGATTTTTTTCTGTTCGAACTATACCTCACTTTTATTTCATAATATTGTCGGAAGTTCGTTTGGATGGGTTCGCAACACGAGAGCTAATGAGACCGGTACTTACTGCTTTAAGTCTATTCCGGACGGCTACGAACATTCATGCCACAGGGGGGGTCTTGCCAACTTAGCAACCTAACCCTTCGGCCATCTTCAAATATATTTAAAATTCTAAAATTTTTGTTTTAAATTTAAGTAGTTATTAGTAAAAACTGAATCGTCTGTTGGAATAATATTTCTTTGTTAAAACGCTCTCTTTGTTAGTAATATTTTAGAAGTAGAAATATCGAATTTTCTTTTAGTAACTCCAGTCGTTATACTCGATACGAATTTGGAAACGCTCTATAATCGTACATTAGAACCTTTGGTGTCCCATTTTCTCAAAAAGCTTCCAACGAAATTGAAATTTGTCTTGAAATTGAGTTTTGTCTTAAAAAATAGAATGTTGAGGAAGTATGGGTTCATGAATAAGCTTCCGAATGTAGAAAAAACTACACAACCGATCTGTCGAACCGTGTCAGAAGCTCAAGAATTCCATTAAAATTGTCTATATATTTTTCTTTGCAATTTTTAGAATGTCTAAAACTGAATGGAGTGTTCAAGTGATCCTTTTATGATGTATATTTGGAATTATTTTTAAATCGATTCTGTCATCGATACAAATATATACAAGTTGAACAGTTTTCTTTAATAAAACAGATGTTTGCATAAAGTGGCG
>CM063505.1:1505014-1522514 GCA_032207245.1 Pardosa pseudoannulata
TCAATGCCGCAAAGAAAGTGGAAAAAAACTACGTTGGAAGTCTTTTACTTTGTCTTAAAAGTTTATCTTATTATTTTCGTGTATAAAATATTATTCTTTTTTCTATGGAAAAATATATGTACAAAAGCTTAATATTAGATAATAAAGTTTGTACATTTCAATAATATTATTAAATAAGTTTATATTAATAAATAAAAATATTCACACACACACACACACACACATATATATATATATATATATATATATATATATATATATATATATATATATATATATATATATATATATATATATATATATATATATATATATATATATATATATATATATATATATATATATATATATATATATATATATATATATATATATATATATATATATATATATATATATATATATATATATATATAAGTATTAATTTATAATTATGTCAACCAAAATTTTTAATTAAAATTTTAAGAATATATTTGTAACATGATAAGTAAAAGTAAAAAAGTTTGTTGTGCATCTGCACTTTTTCTTTTGTGCCTAGTTCTAAAGTCGAAAGTAAACGAATCCAGATGGAATAGAATTTTGTCCCGAGACGTTTCGATCAACAACACAAAGTAGAAAGCATTGCAAATGGCTGACGAAAGTTCCTCAAAGTATTCTGATGCGGTGGTCCTGGAAGTTCATCATTTTGCAAAAAGAACAGTGTGCTGTTCAACGACATCCATTGGGTTCAAAGTTTTCCAACTCTATCCTACTGAAGGATAATTCGAAGAGATTATGTTCTCTCAAGTTTGAAACATTTTACTTTTATTATGTCATAAATAGAAATTATCTGTCATTCCATGGAAATCTATTTTTAAAAAAGGTTTGGGATCCCATCTGAAATCTGAATCAGATCCCATCTGTTTTTCTGACAGCTTCGTATCTCGGGATACAAATCTATATAAAAAATCTTTTCTGGAAAGAAAAATACTTATTTCAACTCCCCAATATATGTACATTTAAAATAAGAAAAAAAAATAATTTTTGAAGTGATTTCGGTTGTTATATTCAAAGGGTTGAATCAGAAATTATCATTGCCAGCGGCAGAAGAAAGAAAATTGCTTGGAAGTTTACAAATTTCCCATGAGGGGGAGCATACCAAGTTAAAAGTAAATCTCGAAAAGGACGTAACAAAGCAGTTGGTTTCCAAGAGGTAGAAAGATCAAAAAACTATTTGGAGTGACTAACGAAATGGTACTTAATTTCTCCTTATTTCATACCCACAAAATTCTGTGAAAGTAGAATATGGAAGCATCTGTGCCGATGAGGAAAGGGTGTTCACGACTAAGTGCAGATATTTGTCCTAATTGGAAGACACCCATATGTAGGAAATGGCCAATATGTATATAGTTTCCCCAACGGCATCTGAGGAACTCAATAATTCCATTAGAATTATACTTTTCGATATCGTAATACGTTATTATTTCTTCTGAATGTCTACAAACGAATAAATTTCAGGTGCGCGGTGGACCTCGGTTCTTCAGTCCTGAAAGTTGTATGAGGGACGCCACTGATTATGAATATCCCGACGAATTTTTGAGCGTTCCATCCAGTCCATTTTGGAATAGATTTCAGTTCGTACAAGAATTTCTTTTTCCTGATTGAGAAAATAAGGCCTTGAATTAGGAAGGAAATCCTTCTGTGTTCTATTGAGTAAAACATTGAAAAAATGGTTGGGTATTCTAAAATAGTTATCATTTACCGTTTTAACTATTGGTAGTTGTAAAGGTACTAAGCTGTATAAATACAGCCATTCGATCTATAAAATGCATTTTAGTGAAGGTCAAATACATGAAACATCCAAAATTCAGGTCGGCTTAGAAGCTAATTCAATAAAAATACTCGCTTTGAATTTCGTTCTCAAATAATGATTGGACCGAAACCATTTAGAACAGCTCACAAATGAAAGAATCCTTTTCGAATGTTTTGTACAATAATAATCTTTTCGAAAAGCAAAGCACTTTTGATAAAGAAAGACGACTGTTAGAAATGCATATAAAGGCACTTTCCATTTGCATATTAGCTTCGAAGCCCCTTTTAACATCACTTCGTGGTACCATCTAAAAATTTCTCAAATCGATTGTAAAATCTAATTCTAGAAAATATTTCAAATATATAAATAAAAGATTCGCTAAACAGTATATGTATATGTATATATAGAACTCTATTAAACTTCATTAGAGATGTAAAGACAGGAATTGTAGCCCTAAGTTTTATAGTAATCTATCGAACACTTTCTTCTAACTTAGTAAGTGCAGAGTTGTTTTCAATTTTAACTATTCAGTAATAGAACATTTTTCAACTCTTTCCAATCCTGTTCGCACAAATATTAATACTCTTTGTCCCAACTTGAATAAAAACTCAGCCAATTGGCCTTCTCTTTCGGCTTCACTGCAGTTTAAGGTGCCAACTTTTCCCATTTTTTGTATACTGTTTTAATACTCATATACTTTTTAGTGCATTTTCGTTGCTTTCACGCACCTCTATTTTCTCTTCAATTTCAGCATCATTTACAAAATTTAAAAAATTGTTCTCCATGCGTGTGCAAATTTAAAAATTGGGTGCGATAGGTGTATAAATTGTATCTCTAAAACGATTGACTTATACAAATTTTATCTCTACTGAGTTTTTTACTATTTTAATACTTATGCGTTTTATTGCCATTTTCAATGGCATGTTGGCACAACTGATGCCAAGACGGCAGGCACCTTAAACTGCATTTCCACCTCTTTTTCGATGTTGGATTTTTTTCAATACAGTGGACTCCGCTTAATGGGACACCGTCATTTTGATAACGATAAACGATATGCAAAATGAGGTAAATTTACCTCCCCCCTTTAATTCACACGTACTCAATTTCAAAACAAAATGAAAAAACACACCTCATGTTTATGTACTGTATATTATCCTTTAAAACATAAGAAAAAAAATGGATCCGTTGTTGATTTGTCTACCATTTTGTCTAAGAAGCTCGTTGATTAATTGTTCGTCATCATAATCAACCCGTAATAACGATTTAAAATTTCGATCTTTTGTTCAATCGTTTCGCTGTCTGGCTTCCCTGCATGTTTGCGAGCGAGGCATCAAATGTGAATACGCTCCTTCTCGGTTCCGATAAGAATGGGTTGCCTGACAACCACTGACCACCAGCAGGGCGCGAGTATTTCTGAAAAATTCCAGGAACGTGTCATTCTCTACTCTTTCATTCGTCCCCCATTTCCCTCGGTTGAATGGTTTGGAGTGCTACGGTCTACTTTTTGCAACACGAGGGCTAATGAGACTGGAACCTACAGCTTAAAGCCGATTCCGAAAGGCTACGGACATCCGTGCCACTGTGGGATTCGAACCCACGAACTCCGGTACCGAAGGCCAACACCCTAACCAATAGGCCAGCGTTCGGCTTCCCTTGGTGGAAGAGGAGAATTCTCGAAAATTCAAACAACAGCGAAAGGAAAGAAAAGAATGGGTCCTTCTTTACATATTCCTTTACTTTAATTTTTTACATTTCATATTCCTTTGCCAGTTCGAATGAGGTTCGATATCATGAACCGATGTCGCGATCCCATAAAGCGATCCTTTTAACATGAATGGAGAAAATCGGGACCGAGTGATTTCGATAAGAATAAGCGATGGATAACATGATCCCATGAAGCGTAGTTCACTGTATTGCTCCTTTTTATTCCAAAATTTCCTAGTGAAATATACTACATATTTTGAAAGAATTTTAGAAAATATAAATCTTGGTTTTTCTTTTATTAAAAAGTACAATTTTCGAATGACTCCAATGACCAATACTTTGATTAGAATTACCTACACTATATCACATTTCGTTTTAAGGGGTTTTAAACTCAAATAGCAAATCAAAAATTTTGTTCTGTTAAATACATTATAGACTTTTTAATTTTAAATAAAAATGGTTTCTAACCATAACTGATATTATTGCAATTTAAAAACTTTTTGCCAGATTTTAATGACATTTTCAAATTTAATATTTTCAGATTTTTTTTAATAAAAAATTATATAATATATTTAACAGAACAAAATGCTTTAAACATTGTTGAGACATTATTTGCTATCCGTAAAGTATCTCAAGTTCTAATTTTATTATAAATCTTAATTTTATATTAGATGGATTAGAAGTATATGCTCTATAGAACTAATTAATTATATTATAAATTTAATAACAATCACTATTTTAAAAGATACTTCAAAATTAAAATACTATAAATATACACCTATCAATTTCATTTTAATCAAAAAATATTGGAAATATTAAAATTTACACATAATACTAATCGTTTCTGTAGATGATAAACAAGTATTCAAAAATGGAAAATTTCAAGCAGATAGATTGAATAAATGTTTCTGAATTTTACTGATAGTTTTGAGAAAAAGCCTATAATATTTAAATAATGAAAAAGTGGCATATACATATATATATAATAAGCTTAATTTTCTTAAAATCCTCTAAATCCATAAGAACCTTCGGATAACATCAGCTTTTCAATCTTATGTTTTCAGCCAACTTTTCATGGGTTGCATCCCATTTCCAGAATATAAACAAGCAGGCCATACATCTAAACAGTGTTTTGTCTGTGACTGTGAATGATTAAAAGTGTTTTTTTAAATATGTTCAAAAACAAATGAAAAAAATAGAATCAGTTATAAAAATTTTGTATGTTTAAAACCCCTTAACAGATAGAATGGGTTCTAATCCAAAATGATAGATTTCTGAAATTAAACCTTTTGAAGAGAAATTCAAAAGTGTAAAATTCAGTATAAATTTGTACAAATAGTCACAATTTCAATAAATAATATGAAATTTTGATTTTATAGATAGTGAAATATTTAAATGTATAAAATTATTTTTTCTAAAAGTGTCGAATTTCTTCTTCTAAGAGATAAAATCTAAGGAACTATACCACCTATGAATTGGATATGTGTATTCATAGAATTGAAAAACTCTTCTCAAACCGACATTTTTCAAGAGGTTTTCCCAGACATTTTGTTCTAAAAGAGAAAGAATCGAATCTCGCCAAATTTCAAATATATCCATGGCTCTTGCAACTCACCTCCACTGATCACGTGGCCTCACAAGCGATTAGTTCTCCGATAGAACTACTTTCAGAGCGGAGAGAAAGAAAAATAAATATTAATCACTTACCAAAGATGAGATTTTAATTTTTTACTTTGATAAACAAGAAAATAAATCGAAAGGAAAAAAACTCAATACTATTTTGTTCCGTTTTTTCAAATTGTAAAATACTATTATATAAAGCCAATAAATGAAAGAGCTATGTCATTTTAATTTCAATTATCTGAATTATTTTACGATACAGCGATGCATAGAAAATTCATGAAAAACCATCGCTTTATTAATTACAGTATTGCAAACTTCAAATTGGGTAAAGAGAGAGTTTGGAAGGCTTCTGAGCAGGGCCCGATCAAGGCAAAGTGGGGCCCAGGGCCTGGTAATCTTTCGCCCCCCCCCCCATCCTCCTTTCAAGGCAAAAAAAATAGTTTATAAAACAGGATACAAACGAATATTTTTGGAGGAAAGTTTATATTCATTTTTTCTATGTTTACACACCTTTGTAGCACACTCGAATGCCCAAAATCTGTCTATGCTCGAGGACGTAAAATGTAACACTTCTCATTAAGTTTTTATATAAAAAATAAAATAAAATAGCATAGGTAAGGTTAACAAATAATAGTTATTCATAGATTTTTAATACAAAATTAATAAGAGAAAAATTGTCAACATTTTAACTGTTTTTATTTAATCTCTAAGTAAGGTTTCATGAAATATTACTTGAAGAATTAACAAAAGCATTTTCAAATTTTGTTCATTAAATTATTTAAAATTAAGTACCCAATTTTAGGAGGCCCGTGCCCTGGTTCTGAGGATTATCCTATTAACTTCCTATTTTAAGTGAGTCCCTCATTTTTTTCCTTTCCAAAAATTATTTAATTGGAAAAGAAATTGGTAGGCACTGACATTACTTTCATTAGAATAAAGTTTTTAACAAAACATGAAAAAGAGAATTATTAAATAATAATTCACCCGCACCCCTCCAGAAAACAAAATAGTTCTAGAATAGTTTTACATGCTAAACAAAAAAGACAGCTAGTCACTTTCCCCGTACAACTCAAATTGCAGTCAAGATTCATGGACGCATTTGAAATTCGATGCGGATTCTCTGTTTTCAAAACAGTCTCACTCGTTGGATAAGTTAAAATTTCTTCGGTGATCCATACACCTCAACTCTTTCATCTTGTCGAAGCCATTTTAAAGTTTATAATTCAATTTCCAGAGGTTTGAAAGGGGCTTGTAGTAAGTTCATCTGGGCAGATGAACCCCGCCAAAAGTAAAGATTTGGTGGTGACTATTGAGGGAAGGAAGAACTGGCACCTAAGAAATATCCGGAATGCTCAAAAGGATTACACCCAATAGTTATCCCTGTGGCCAAATCAGATTGGGTCTTGACAAGAAAATGAGAAGGGGGCGCCCCAGCTGTTCAAGTCTGTCACTTTTACAGAGTGGAGTCACAGATTTAGATAATTAAATCGTTACCTGATTGCATTGGTATGAAATTGCAAATAATAAATACAAGTATTAAAATATCGAATTTTCAGACCAGCGTAGGAGTGTTAACCCTTTTTTATCTGTCCGAGCACATCATCTGGGTTAGAGCTCAATATGTTATGAGTTTGTGCAGTAACAGTGATAAAAAAAATTGTTCCCCTTTCTAAAGTTTAAGATAATCGGATTTGAGAAGGGTCCAACTTTTGCATTTTGTACACCTCAAATGAGAATGTTTAAGCAATTTGGGTAGGATACATAAACTGTTCCGATACAAAAAAAAAAAAACTCATTTTATTGAGCGACAGGAGCTGGACAGGCCAATTTGGCATTGTTTGCTTCTTAGTAAATCGGGCAAAATTTTAATTTTCATCCATTATAGAGTTGCTAACATATTTATTTCTCATTATTTAGTATTTTTTGGTAAATACTTTAAAAAAAACAATCGAAAAGTGCATTATTAGTAGACACTCGTATGTTTTGCAATTTACCTTCTGTTACGTGTGTTATTGAAAATGAAATGTATGACACTCACAATGATAAATGATCATTTCTCGCAGATTTTAGATTGGAATTTAGAATTCAGACCAAAGTAAAAGCATACAAATGTTTCGAATCTTTTAATTTTTTTCTTTTTTCAGCAACGAGAGATGAGACAAAATATTTGTGGGATTTAACGTCCCATTCATTTACGTTTTATTGTTCCCAAAAGGTTTTCTTTAATAAACATATATAAATAATAATTTATGAGGTAAACCCTATACCTCTACTTGACTGACAGAAAAAGGACGCCCGAAAATGGTTTGTTATTTTAGTTTTATAAATAATTAGGATGACATCTTTTTAATAAATGAACACACTGTGAAGGGCGAATTTATATATTTATTTTTCTAACTTTTTTAGTTGAAAATTCGTATAGAAAGTTTATTTTATTTGTAATTTCTTGTTTTAGGATTTAATATTGTTAGATTATTCTTTCGATTTTAAAAAAATCCTCAAATTTTAGGAATTGTAAGTTAATAATCAATCATTAGCATTCAATGGCCATTTTTGTTTTGGGCCACATTTTCGAAATGGCATTCGCTGAAGGTCAAACTATTCTTTATTGAAACAGAACAAAAAGCGAGAAACGCTTCTATCATTATTAATGTTACACATGTAATAATTACTGAAAATAGCAAGGATTATTAGCTCCGCCCACTTTTTATCATTTCAACACTTCATTGGACTTTTCAGTCTACAATAAATATTAAAATTTTCTTTCTATAAAAAATGCCCAAAACATCCCCCCCCACTAACTAAATAAAAAAAAGTAATATAACACAAATGAGACATTTTACTTATATATTTTGTCTCAAATAATTTGAGTGAAAAAGTTTCGAAACAAATGTAATCTTTTTTACGTTGGTAGTTCCCTATTCATCTTTGGGTAGAAGAATTGCAAACAGATTTTGTGTTTCTAAAGGTATTGGACTACTAGTTTTAAATGCGAATAGAGATTTTTAAACCAATCTGAGGACAACCTCGACGCTTTCATACAATGTTCATTCTCGAGGTAAAAGATATTCTATCTGTCCAGGTAAAGGGTTTTAGGTTCATTCTTTACTCGAATCACCCATTTCGAGCTAAAATAGGACAAAGGGAAATTGGCATTCTCAGTTTTCAAATTCACTTAACTGCGTTTTAGTATCCACCCAATTTTGCTTTTCTCGATTTTGTTAAACACAATTCATTGAACGGAAAATTTCATATTTTTATTTTTGGATTCTATAATCGAATTGTCGAACTCCGAATTCCGATTGTAGAAGTGAGGAAGATTCTTGAAATCCTTACTGATTTTCGAATCGAGATGCTTTTCCAGATACCAAAATATAATAAAAAGGTCGTATAGCAACTGACATTTGCTGCAGTGCTATCAAACAACTTTTTCTTCGAACCATTAACTAAACATCGATTTCTGAAATAGTGTTAAATATTCCAGTTTCTACAAAAGGAATTTTTTGGTGGACTCTTCTCCGCTGTTACATGTTTCTCTAGAATTCGTTTTTTGTATACGACACTGACATGAAGATGTCATTAACACTAGCCTACGTAATATTGTTTTAAAATATCGATTTAATATATATGTATATATATATGTATGTATCTAAGAGTCAAGGATCACAGTATTTTGAAAACTACTGCCAGTCATAAATACATAAAATAAGATAATAAAACAGTCTCCTACAGAAGAGGATTTTTAGGCCAGACAACTGCACAATTCATTTAATTTCAGTTCCAACAGAAAGGCAATGGGTAAAAATTTTTAAAGAGAAACCTATTGCTTACAACATTCATTGTTCGTCCGAATTTATTGCTTTCAATGGAACAAAGTAAGTTCTATAAAAATACCGTTCAACTCTTTTGGAGCCCAAGATACTAAAACAGACCACCCACTTTGAGGTCGTGTCCCATACATTCTGAAACCTTTTTGCTATGAAATCTTTCAAATCTAACTATGACAAAAACATTCTATCCAAATACGTTCTATTTTACATAAGGCATAGAATTCTTTTTTATCCTAAAAAAAAACAAAAAAAAATATTCCTTCGAGTTTTATAATTCCACGTCTGTGTGTGTGCTATTAATGAGGGGTGATTGTGTCTCGAAGTTACTGGCTTATAACAAATCGTTACCAATATTAGGAGTGAATTACGAGCAGTGATTTGAATTGTTAGTCAATTCGACTGCTCTCATTTTAACAATTAAAGTGAAAAAAAAACTTCTTTTAGAGAATGTCTCTCTTAGATCTTAAATAAAGGAACCTTCTTGGAATTGGATTTGATACCAATTGAATACCAAATACATTATTGACGATAAATCTGTTTTCTGGTACAACAAGCGCTACATTAAACTATAGCCAGACACCCCCCCACACGAATGAGTCATCGAGCCCCGTTCCGAGGGCGGAGAGTCGCTTCCCCCACGAGCAGTTGAACGAAAGATTGACAAGAAATCTTTTTAATTTTTTTGTTCTTCTTCTCTGAATTCGAATGAGCAGGGTGGAGCACGATCACCCCTGTGTCGTGTGCGCTGTCACTTGACTAGTGGAGAAGGGAAGCTCTCTCAGAGTGTGAGAAGAATGAGGAAGGCACAGATGCAGGGTGCCCAGAGGCCGGGGGAGAGACTGGTCTGTACGCCGTTGCAGTTGTCCTTCTCGCAGAAGCACATGTGGCCCGTGTTGCCCCCTTCGTACATGCACACGTGGTCCACCATGAACAGGTTGATCTGAAGGCTCTTGGTGCACGTCCGCCGAACCACTTCTTTGGCTGAAAACACACATCAAATTATTATTCCCTATCACTCCGATATTTTTTACGCCCATACAAATATATGAAAATAGAACATTGAGGAATCTCGGCCTATAATTCTTAATTATTTAGTAATAAATAATAAATATTTCTTAATAATAAATTAGCTTTATTTATTTTGAACAATTTGCATTCTACTACGACACTTATGCAAAAATAACTGCGACAGAAATTTTAAAAATAAAAGTAAATCGACGGAAGTATAACAAAATGTATAAAAATGGCGGTATTAAGTAATACCGAATGCTAACTCAAATTAAATATTTTTTTTTATTTTTCCATGCAAAATAAAAAATAAATAAATAAAAATTTTCAAATTTCCATTGCAGTTTTTATCCTGATACAAAACATTCACACATGTATATTTATATCTTTTAGGAAGGTGGGCGATTACCTTGAACCCATTACTGCAGAGTGAAACTGACAAATAATACTAAACGAGCATCTGCATTCAAAGTTATTGTTTTTTCATATAAAAATTATTATTGAAAGTTAAGATGAAGGTCAACGTATGGGATTTCTAGAGGTGTGAAGTTGACCACTTAAACCTCGCATCCAGGAAGAGTAGCCATTTTGCAGCACCTTTCGAATCAAAAGATGGAAGCTGCCACACAGGTAACAAGTTTAATAACAAACATTCGGCTGTAAATGGAACCGGAAGCAAATGCACCACGGGAGAACGAAAAGATGAGACAGAAATATTCAAAACACGAGGCGAAAAAATAACTCTAAGTACCTACAAACTTTAACATAAATTACCAAAGAGATATTTTCGTTTTGGTTCACAAAATTTTTAAATTTTTTTTTATTCGTTTTTGTTTTTTAATTTTTTAACATTTTGGGGGACGAGAACAAACCACGAATGTTCTTGGTTGCGGTTAAAATTTTTAAGTAACGACAAACAACCAACCTTATTACAAGCTCATTAATCCTCGTGTTACATACATTTTAACCCTTAGCGCTCCGTTGGCTCATCTACGGAGCCGTCCGTCATTTGTTCCGTAACTCCGTAGGCTGGACTCCAATGGTTTTAGCATAAATAGGCTTAAGACGTTATCTGTAGTTCAAACGTGCTCTGTCTCGCTACTGTTACTGGACCCATTTTAGGGTTAGCAACATGGAGAAAAATAATTATTGTGATGAGAATAGAGAGTTGAGTGATAGTGAAGATGTGTTAGAAGACAATGTTGATTATAATTCTGACACTCCAAGTAGTGGTATACTACCAAAGAGACGACGTATGGTAGTTACTGAAAGTGACTTAGATGTCCCTGAACAATTAGATATTGCGGATAGAACACATTTTAGTGTATTGCCAAAGGTCATTGGACAACAAATTTCTACAAACATTGTAATATCACAAATTAATTTTCACAAACGAACTGGTAAATGAAATTATAAAAGAAACTAACAATGAAGCAGAAAATGTTCTAAAGCATAAAGAAATGTCTAGTCATTCTATTTGGTGTGCTGTGGAAGAGGATGAGTTTTGGGCTTTTATTGGAGTTGTTATCAATATGGCAGTTTCAAGCAGCATGACACATCTCAACTTATGATGATTCTAGCCTTCATTTCAAGCGGAAGAGCAGCATCTTGGTTGCCTATTGGCTATCGTCAACATAAAAATGGACGGGACGGGTTCGTGACGTTGCATGAAATCGCTTTATATGGGTACTGCGACACTTGTCCAAGTAATGCACCCAGAATGCACGTGGTTTGAGATTGTTTCCTAAGATATCCCACCATGGTGAATGACAAAATTTAAAATTGACAAGAAGAAGGTGCATACGTATAAAATAAATAAAATCAAAAACATTCGCAAGCACGTGTCGTTCTTCTCACTTAAGATAAGACTCCTTCTTCACAGGAGTGGCTGGTAGGCAGTGGTACAAAAACGTGCGGAGCGCTAAGGGTTAATATTACAGTTTTGCGCTGAATGATTTGTAAAAGATGCAATGTACTTACGCGTGGCTGCGTACATGACAATTTTGACGCAGCAACCGTCGCACTTCTTGAGGGGAGGCAAATCATTGGGGTGGGCCGTTGTGTTGAAAGGATCCTTGCACCGGGGATCCGACCAAGAATCGCACTCGTAGCACCAATAAGAACTCTCTGCAACAAAAAAAAAACCCTTCATGAGTGGGAGGAAAAGTTGCACCTACAGATGGCGTTCTCAGAATTACTTTAAAAAGATGTCTATTTTATTGCATTTCTGTTTGGATGGTTCGGTATCGGGTTCTGTTTCCTCTTTTGTGTTTCATCGAGAATGGAGAAAACTGAAGTGCGAGCTGGGATAAAATATTATTTTGGAAAAAGGCTATCTCCAACGGAGCTCGATGCCAGACCGTTCCTTCTTTTCCAACTGTTAAAACATGGTTTTGATCGGGGTTCTAAAAGCATGATTAATATCAACCACGACACAAGAAATCGTTTGAAAAAGTTCACAAAAATATTGTGATGGAAACGGACAAGTTGCTCAGTCTGTTGGTATATACAAAGAACGCGTACATCCTATTTTAACTGATATTTGGGATATGAGAAAGTTGTCAGCAAGATGGGGGCCGCGTTTGCTGATTTGGGATTCAAAACTGCAGCGATATTGGATCCATGTTGGGAGCTGTACAACTCGTAACCCAACTAATTTGGAGAGAGACATGGATGCATCACTCTGCTCCAGAGATCAAGCCCCAATCAATACAGCGAAGGACAAACTGGCAAAAAGGGCTCTATCTGCTGCAACATTTTCTGAAATTCGAAATTCTTCCTCATGTACCCCATTCTCCTGATATGGCCTCCAGCCTCTTCTTCAGTCTTAAAAAATTCTGGCTAGAAGAAAATTCTCAACTGATACGAAGTCATCTCAGTTCGAATGCCTACTTTGAGGCCTTAGACGAAAGTTCTTACAGAGATGAGATCGAAGCATTGCAGCACTTCTGTAGGGAGACTAAGTTCAAAAATAAAGTTTAAAGAGATTTTTTTTAAATTTTCCTTGTTCGGCCGGTCACTTTTCAACCCACTTTCGTGTTTTTCAAACGTGCGAATACAACATGGCTCTGGATGGGGCTACTTTAGCCTTGTTTCCTTGTGACCTTTCAAGACTTATAAATTCCACCTCCCTGTCAGGGTCCTTTCCTTCGGGCATCCCACCTCAAATGGTCAACTGGACAGTAATAAAAAATGTAGTTGAGAAATTTTCACAAAAGCTGATAATGGACCGAATCCATTCCTCTTTACTCTGCTGCTTCATCACTAATTTTCTATTATTTGTCAAATAATAAACAAGCATATCACAAGTTACCCAATAGATGTCGCAAAGCTCGGGTTGCAAATCACGTGACTTCTGGCGGCAGTGTCGAGGTCGCCGCTTGTGTCAACGGGTTTTACAAATAAAATCCCACTAAAATGAAGGTGAATTTCTATGGGAAGATCTTGAACGAGATTATTACTCCGCAACATGCTTCCCAGCCTGAGAAAGCAACTTTGAGCATCATGAGGGGTGTCGCACGTGCCGGCGATTTAGCTCTGTGGTCATGTTCACCTTCTGATTCGTGCTTGGACCGCACGTGATTTCTGACCTCCACTATTAGAACCTCTGCTCTGCTCAGTTCTTTCAACGCCGTCGGTCAGCTTGTATTGTTTTATCTTTCAATTTTTACGATTTGTAAGTTAGAATAATTTTGCCGTCTCAAGTAAATTTCTCTACGCCCCACTAGTTCAGCGCACACCATGTACTTTTAACGTCTGATATTAAAATGATTATATATAATGAGTTTTTTCATAAAAGGTGGGGAGGCGGTCTCTCCCCTTAAAAATTTAACATTCTTTTGGTTTATAGTTAAGAAATATATTTTTAAAATGTATGTAAAATTTTAATATTATCATGTTTTATAGTTAAAATAATATATTGTGACGTCGCTACACCCCATTGGCTTCACAAAGATGTTTTGTTAAAGCCCAGGCATAGGCGACTCTCTGTCTGGGTTTTTGATACTATACTACAAAGGGTTTTCGCTTCGACCACGTCATGAGATTTCCGAGGTGGTTGGAAGGTCGGACGCGACACTGAAATGTCAGACTGTGAGGCGCCGCCGAAGGAACCCATCAGAGGCTACCAGGACGGTAACGGGGAAAGAAAAAGCCAACGGAAAGAGGCGAAAGGTGACGTCAGGAGGCGCGAGTTTTTCGCCGGAGACTCCCTAGGACAGAGAAAGAACGGAGGTTCCACTGGTAGCGGTTGGTTTCTTTTTAGAGCTGTTCTCTCGCTTTGTGTGGGACTGAAGGAGACCTAGTTGTACCCCGTACAAAGGTATCTGTCAGCACCTTCCGCAGATTGTTTTTTTAGGTTCGCCTCAAACCTGGGACTTTTAGGTCCGCACCAGCTCGCCTCAGCCCTGTGATTTCCTTTTGGAAACTCCATTTTAATCAAGAACAAACGTTGTTATTGTTCTAAGCTGTACGTCGTGTCATAACCAATTCGACAAACACACGCTACCCGAGGATCCTGTGACGTCACAAAACTTATGTTTAGTGTATAATAATAATCTAAAAAAAGAGATTATGAAAAACTAAAAAAGAACAAAGGATTGTGTTTCTGCTATGTAGAAAAAAAAATTAGTTTAGTTTCTAAAAAGCCACGTGACGGCCACCGTGTTTTTTTTTATTTGGCGATCTTCCAGAAAACGTCATTTTCTGATGGTCGCCAAAAAATAAATAAAACAGGGTGGACGGGCCCTCGTGTACAATGCATCTCTGGTTCTTTCGAAGTTTAGGGAATAAAAGAAGCTTAGAAGCACTTACTTAAACACTCTTCTTCTGCTGTAACGCATCCGAAACTGACATAGAAAACTGAAAAGGAAAAGAAAGTCATTCTGAATCTAATAGGCACAAAATACAACGACAGTGTTCATTCTCATTAATGTCGACACTTTTCGAACGAGCGGAAGACCCGATCTGGCTCGGAGCGACTTTCACGTCTTAAGTCACCTAAGACAGTTATAACTCTCGCGGTATGGCAAGTATTGTGATTTTTAAGGTAGGGAAATTGAACACGAAAACGACAAAATTTCTATTAACGGGAAATAATACAATAGTCCCGAAAAACTATTATGGATTTCCAGGCATTTTTTCTCTCTTAACAAGAAAAGATTTTCGTTGGGAAAAGACAATTTCACCTTCTTCTGAATGTATTTGATTCATTCATTTTTATTAAATTCAGGCATGTATACATATCTATGAAATATAAATGTACACTAATAAATTGAATTTTGTTGAATATATAGATATATATATATATATATATATATATATATATATATATATATATATATATATATATATGTATATATATATATATATATATATATATATATATATATATATATATATATATATATATATATATATATATATATATATATATATTGTAACGTATTTGCGTTACATTAAATTTAGAGATAAAGACTGATCTACGATCGTGAGAAAAACCATCCTAACGTAGAAGAATAGCAAACGTGCCTTTAGTGAGCATTTGAACTGAACTCTTCTTTACCTCGTGAAAGGACGTTGTTTCGCGCAGAATAGGGGATTCTTAACACCGAGGACCATCTCAATCATTCTGTCTGAGAAATTCATTGGGATGCTAGCGAAGTGTTTCCAGTGTTCGTTTCAATGGCATCCCGAAGAAAGACTCTCACACGACAGCAATCCTCTACATTGTAAGGGAAGCAGCAATACTTTCCTAACTTGTTCTCCAAAGGTTTGTCCAAAGACATCGATTAATGATCGGCGAGATTGCTCCCGATTATTGCAAACTTCCCTGGCACCTGCTGACGAAAGAAGTCTACACGCGCTTTCCCCACCAAGTCAT
This sequence comes from Pardosa pseudoannulata, assembly GCA_032207245.1. Taxonomy (NCBI): domain Eukaryota; kingdom Metazoa; phylum Arthropoda; class Arachnida; order Araneae; family Lycosidae; genus Pardosa; species Pardosa pseudoannulata. The sequence continues at coordinate 1,520,853 of CM063505.1, forward strand.
CAACCAGCTGTCCGATCAGCTGAGATGGACATTTTGTGGTCAGACGACGATATAAAAGACGAAAGTTCGAGGCCCAGAGAAATTTTTGACCGATCGAGTCTCCTGGGAACTCGTCGGCACAGAACGTCGAAGGAGCGACTCAGTGCGTCCCCCCCTTTTTCTTTTCTTAGGAAGCTGATTCCTGTATCGATCATCATTTTCATTTGTAGATATTCATCGTTCCATTTGTATTTATCATAACTTCAACATTGTGTTTCTAAATAAATATCATAGTCTGTACGTAGGCATCCGCTATAAATTTTCGGGCTCACTTAGAGCCCCAGTACGCTACAATATATATATATATATATATATATATGTGTGTGTGTGTGTGTGTGTGTGTGTGTGTGTGTGTCAGGTCTAAAAAATGGGTAGTTGGAAATTAAGTGAGTTATAAACGATTTTAAAAAAGGAACTCTTTTATAATAATAAAATAAATGAAAAAGACCCACGCTCGCGTAATCTTTTAGGATAATCCGGTCAGGAGGAAGCATTTGATGAGTTTGCAAACAGATAAGAGTGAGTTAGCGCTTGGACATATAGCTGTGAACCCACTCTACGCGTGTCTCCGTCATGAACAAATGAAAATGGCTCAAGTTTTGCTTTTAAATGAAACTATGATTTAATAAACTTATTGTTATCAAGAAAGACTGTGTTCCATTCGCCTTAACACAGGACCATGTCATATATATATATATATATATATATATATATATATATATATATATATATATATGTGTGTGTGTGTGTGTGTGTGTGTGTGCGTAATATATCCAAATTATTACACTTAAAATATCTCTCTAATTATCTCGTTTTTCCCTTTTCTTTCACGGCTATTTTCCCAGCCGCGTCCTATCTAAAAGGAACTTTCGCTGCTAAAATGTTTTCAAGCCCCCCTCCAAAGCTAGATTTGAAATCAATGCTTCTTTTCTGCACTGTTTTCCAGGTGTCCACTTTTCCAATGACCTAAGTTCATTTTTGACTGTCAATAACGCTAAGCTGTTCTCTCTTGGGAAAGAATTCGTCTGGTGGATCGCTGCGGGGCGGATTTTGCAATAGAAAATATTTTCGTGTGTCATTCATTGCTCCGCTCTTGTCGGAGAAAGAGATCTTTTCTCGGTCTCGGATAAACTTCAAGTTCCACGCTAGAATTGCTTCTTTTACTGGAATGGAGAGCCTGCCCATTGCGTAAGTCTTGCCATTACCTCAACAGTAAAATTATAGGGGTCAAATTAAATTGTAACTGAAGTGCAAGAAAAAAACACTCTATTGGACATATCTCTAACAGTATTTACACAATTTGAAGCAGATGTCCCCTGCAAGGCATTGCGATTACACGTCGCAGTAGTCAAGAATGGAATACGAAGACTATCGGTAGCTGCAAGAGGCAGCCTTTTCAATACCAGGACGACGGCGGCTTAACGTCATTCCATGCATGACGCGATAGGCTCGGCGAACGTTTTAAACAGATGTGCCAATACTGTTGTTGATATGCCCAATAAAGTGTTTCTTTTCTTGCACCAGCAGTGACGTCACACTTCGTATTTTTTCTCGTTAACTATGGATCGTACAGGAACGATTCTTTGGGCAGTTTTTATGGCCTAATGACGTGGAATAGAGCTG
>CM063505.1:1527514-1681615 GCA_032207245.1 Pardosa pseudoannulata
TTATTTTCCCGAATAAAGGACACCATGGATATAATATTTTCTTTACTTATAAAAGTCTTATATTGTTCAAATACTTCATTTTTCGGTTCTTCTAGGTTTCAATCTTGTTCATGACATTCTAATTCCTCTATTGAAGAGTCACTAACGTCACTCTCACGAAATATTGTTTTGAATTTATTGTTAATAGTTTTATATCCCTCAGATCTTTTTTTAATGTAAAAAATCGCATACGACAAAAAATTATTAACTTTAAAATATTCTATGCACAATGAATCTTATTTCGTGTTCTGGAATTTTCCATAAGATGCAATACGTTCAAGAGACACTGATTTTGAATAGCTACTTTCGCCTTTTTAAACACGTGCTGACGTGAATAGTAAAGGCTCGATAAGCGCCAGGTTCGACCTATAGACACACATCGACAATCGCGGGCGTGGATGTATAAGCACGTGAACGCTCGTCCACACTTGTCGACTTTTATCCATCAACGATTCGTCATCATTTGGATAGGTATCAACAATAATTATCACTATCACGTTTTTCTGTTAAATAAAAATAAAAGTTAAAAACCTAATTTTTGGGGCCCTAGACACGTACCTCGGTTGCCTAGGCCTTAGTCCGCCCCTGGAAGTTGCCTATTTTGTTGAATTTCAAGAAAAGAACTGAACGAAATGTACGACCACTCACTATAGATAAAGATGCCAATCTGGTACAACGAATACGTTAATAGTTAAGCGTCTGACAAAAAAAACCACTTCGTTCACTAGCACAACTACACGAATTCCTTGTGTTTATTGGAAACAATCGTTTAAATTCGAGAGTACAAACGCTTCACCCCCAACGTTTCGGTAATGGAATGAGGTGCGTAGAAGCAGGCCAGTATCATATTAATAGAGAGTTCAGTTGAACGGACATTGGTCGAGGCGACAACAGGAACCAATAGTTTAAAGGATGGCAAGAAGAGAGTAACCAGGGAGCCTTCCAACGTCCATCCTGGGGCAGGAGGTTTCATGGCCCTAAATGTCTTTGAAAGAAGATCTGTGGAGCTGTTGTGGTTCTGGACTGGCTAAGCAGAGCATGTCTGGAGAGGGCAGTACCTTATTTCAAGTAGCCATCCTTTCAGCAACCGCTGTTCACAATCTTGAGGGATTGTCCAATTTCCTTAAAATCCTTTCATTCGTTCTGGATATTTCCTTTAATTATGAACATGGGTGGCAGTAACAAGTACAGTTCTAAAATGTAAAATAATGCATTCAGTTTTTATGAAATTTCTTCGATAAATGGAATGGAGATCCAGATGAGGATTGGAAAGGCAACAAAAATTATTTTAGTCCATTTTTTTAGTTAATCTAAAATAATCTAAAAATTATTTTAATCTTTAATCTGTGTAAACATACAGGGTGTTTCTGACCGGTCTATTTGAAAAATCAATAAAAACTAAAGCGATAGTAATAGAAATACACAGTTTGTTGCAACAGGCTTGGGACAATATTAAATTTTCAGGCAGACAAACTTTCAAAATGAGTTACAATCTTCCACAACAGATGGCGCTGCAATCTGGAAAAAATCTAAACTACGATATTTTCCAGATATCCACCAGGCTCAGCAATAATGGGGCGTATTCTCAGAACGAAATGATCAGAAACTCGTTTCAACCCATGCTGAATAGATGTACTGTTCCAGTTGTTCAATTGTTTCTGGATAGTGGTGGTACACCTCGTCTTTTAAGAGTCCCCACAAAATAATATCGTCGTTTAGATTTTTTCCACACGGCAGCGCCATCTGTTGTGGAATATTGTAACTTTTGAAAGTTTGGTTGCCTGAAAATTGACTATTGTAATAAACTGTGTCTTTCTATCGCTGTCGTTTAGTTTTTATTGATTTTTCAAATAGACAGCTCATTTTTGAAACACCCTGTATGTTCCACAGAAAATAGAGTTAAAATTTATGATTTTGTGCTATTTTTAAATTTCAAAATTAAATCTTGTTAACATTTTTAAAAAAACTATTTCTTTTATTTTATATTTAGTAAAATGTATGTAGCTTCGTTTAAAGCATTAGTACAAAGCGTTTTCCTTGTCTATGACAGAAATGGACATATATCTATTTAAATTCAATATTTTTTCTCTTTAACGCTTCTAGTGGAACACACCGATTAAAAAAAGTCTCCAAAAAATTACACTAAAGGTTTATTGTGTCAATGGACAAAGCGTTCTATGATTTTTTACTTCACCCTTTGTCGATTAGAATGGAACACTTTAAACCCACCCTCGTTATTGTCCCTTTACTTTCTGTTATAAATAGATATATAAATAGATATTATAGATTGTTAATTTTTAATATACATAAAGTACATCAAGTCTCGAAGATCCTCCCATAAGAAATAATGGATTCTAAAAGTACAAATAAAAATATTTTTTAAGAGAATTATTTATATTTTTTTACAAAAGTCATCCAAGATATTTAAGTGGTGCAATGAGAGATACATCTGTTACCGCAAACGAAATACTTCGAAATAGAGATTGACAAATCCACGAAAAGCTATCAGCGTCTATGTGCCTCAGGGAGTAGGAGTGCATCCCTCAATAAATGTCAGTCAAAGAGGGATGCAGTTTCTAAACAATCGACCTGTTCCTCCTACCTCAAACACTGGCAGAAATGGACATTACATCCCTTTTCGGAACGTTTTTGGAGGTCAAAAATTGTACTCGACAACCGCTTTGAAGACATCATCGGTTTGGCGCAATTGTACGTGCGAACCGCGTAGAGGGTTAATTCAGGGACTGGTTAATATATGCGTGAGGATCGAGGGCTCCCTGTTTAGAAGCAGGGAGTGTGTCCATAGTAAAGTGAAAAATAAGTTCTTAATCTCGTCCTCTCTTTGAAATTTTTTTTATTAAAATATTATTGGGTTTAATAAAAAACTACAAATTTCCTAGTTTTTGAGCTGTTATTGTATTAGATGACACAAGACAAGAGTTTCCGCTTCGTCAATTCAAAAAATAAGAAAAGACAGTAACTACTAACAACATTATTAGAGGACGAAAAAATATATGTGCTCAAAAGAGAACCTCCAAAGTAACGTTGACACTATTAGTCATATAATGCGCATGAGTTAAGATTGCCTTTATAATAGTACATACTGAATAATTCCATTAATACTTCCTATTTTATTTTAATCTAATTAATTCCCAAAATCACTTTTAACGTTACAGTGTACCATAATTGCAAATAAAGCTCTCGTTAAGAAGCCAAGTGGCAGCCAAACAGAAGTTACCGTAACAGAAAAAAAAAATCTATCACCTGATCAAAATTGGTTTGGCGAAATATCAGCAAAAATATACGCCTCTCTGAGAAAGTGACGTAACAGATATCTGGACCAATCGTAGACGAGATAAAAGAAAGGTTGCCTTATCACCCGATACACCACATAAAAGTGCCAAGGTGACCGCCAACCCCCCAGGTCAGTCCAATGTGCATTGCAACCTTAAATCTATGAACTAATCCCCCAAAGAAGGAGAACATTTTTGAAATTGGAATATCTCAATTATTTTTTATCCTATTGTAGTGGAACTTTTTGTGTTAGGATGGGTTTCCCTAAATATAATGATTAGGAACGTTTAAAAAATTCGATTTTGAAATGTTCGGCAAATTGACTTTTGAAAAACGAACCCCTGAACTCAGCCCAATAAAAAGGTCACGTCCATTTGAATATTTCCTTTTTAAAAGAAGTTCTCCTAAAGATCCATTTGGAAATGAGACATTCAGACATCGTTCAGTTCCTTTTTAACAAGCCATTAATCTTTAAATTTTGACTCGCATAATTATCTTTGTCTTGCCATTTATTAGAAACGTTTTTTAAATACTCGTCATAAAAGCGAACCTTTAAAAGTTTTCTTCTTCTGCATTTAAAATTCATGTTTAATGAATCCACTCATGACTTGAGCGTTCAACTCTTTTTTTTTTTCGATTTTCAAAAATCCCCAATATATGTTTGAACCCTCTGTGCATTCGGGAGTGACCCGGCATTTAGAATCCCCTTTTTCTTGATTGCGTTCTACTTCCACTTGAACACGCCGTCACTGCCATCTGAGCTCAACAAGACAAGTTGGAATTCTGAAACAAAAGCGATATTTTGCAGTTCGAACGACTATTAATGTGTTCCAATTTGGTTTTCAAGTATTCTTAGGATTATCCTACCTGTTATATAAACTTCCTCTTTAAGTAAGTAGCTGATTTTCAAAAATTATTTAATAGGAAAAAAAAATGTGTTTCTTTGGAATAAACTTTTTAACAAAACTTGAAAAAGCGAGCTATCGAGTTCCCCGCCACCCTTACCCAAAATAAGTAAATAAATAAAATTCTGACTTAGTAGAATAACTTTATATGCAAATTAAGACACTCTTGTGCAGTAGAACTAAAATTGTAGTACAGTTCTCACGAGTTGGGATGGCAAGATCCATGTACCTATTTGAAATTCGAATCCCTTTTTTCTTTATTTCGTTGTAATGCAGTCGCAGCTCAACCTAAGAATGCCGAGTACCTTCCAAGACAGGTTGAAATTCTTGAAGAGATATTTTTGAGTTCCCTCCTATTAAGGGGATAGCCGACTTTTTGAGAACGAGAAGGCACGCCCCCATCTCTTCCTCCTATTCAATGTACTAAGGGGACATACACTGAAGAGCCGAAATATTAGGACCACCCCTACATTTTGCAATGAACTCGCCTGGATGACGGGGGAGGCACGTGATCAGGTGGAAATGGTATTGAACTGCTGCTGGAGAGTCTGAAGAATAATTCTTTCACTTACTTCTGTGTGCGATGGGAAAGGCTGCGGATCTAAGCGATTTTGACAGAGGGCAGATTGTAATGGCTCGGAACAAGTATTTCCGAAACGGCACGACTCGTGGGTGGTTCGCGATCTACAGTTGTTAGTACAAAGTGGATGAATGACAGTGAAACCGGCAGTAGACGACAGGGTGTTGGACTCCACACGCTACCAAAGAAAAAGGTCTCGCATGGTGGAGCAAAACCGGAGCCAGACAGTGGCTCAGATGACAACCCAATACAATGCAGGGCCCAAGTAGAATAGTATCGGAGCACACTGTTGGATAGGGAGTTCACTGTTTGGCTACGCAGCAAACATCCCACTCGTGTGTCTTTGCTGACCAAGCGTCATCGCCGACTGCGCCTCCCGGGAACATCGCGACTGGTCCATCGATCAGTGGAAGAGAGTTGCCTGGTCAGACGAATCACGGTTTGTCATTCACCATGCCGATGTTCCACGTGTTCACGCCAAGCCGTCTTCCAGGCGCTCCCTCTATGTACAGTATGGTTACTCACAGGCCGGGGGTGGCGGTATGACACTTTGGGAGACGTCTATGGGACCCGCGGTTGTGGTAGAGCAAACCATGAATGGTACCTGAACATCATTGCGGACCCCTTGCACTCTTACATGTCTTCTGTTTTTCCAGCCCGAAATGGACAACGCCCCGCGTCACAAGACTAAAACTGTGTTGGATAGTTCCAGGAACAGGATGCTGAATTCCAGTTAATGGATCTCAATCCGATAGAACCCATTTGGGATGTCATGGTACGGCAGCTCAAGACCACCCGTTCGCAATATCTCGGATTGGCGTAACAGTTGCTTAAACATCTGTCCCCATCCATCTACCAATGACTAGTGGCATCCATGCGAAGGCGGGTGGAAGCTGTGTTGAGAATCAAAAGAGGGTCAACTCATTATTGACAGGTGGTCATAATGTTTTGGCTCTTGAGTGTATATATATATATATATATATATATATATATATATATATATATATATATATATATATAAAGTTTTCAACTGAAAAATAAAGAAATTGAATTGCGTATTATAGAGCGAAAACAATTCCTTTGTGAATGTAATCTTTGTTTGAGTTTGGACAATAAACAGCTGTTTTTAAAGTTATGGAACATATCTTAATTGACAATATACGCACGTTTTTTCTAAAAACGCGTCTATCTTGTAAAAAAAAGTTAAGAGTCAGTCAAGTTAAAAGTCGTCACAAGTAATTCATTTCAAGAGAGTTAAAAAAGAACTAAAGTGGCTCTCGTGATACCCTGCGATACAATTCCGAACAACGGGTGTTCGAATCCCTCTGCTGGCACGGATGTTTGTAGCCTTGTTTAAGCAGTGAAACAACCAATGAGGAATTTGCACAAGGGAGGGGGGGAATGGAACAACTTAAAAATTTTCTTGTAATTCCAGACTCGTTCATTTCAAAAATGTTCTCAAAAATGTAAAAAAAACGGATCCATCATTTTTAAAATTAATTTTAAAGTTAAGAGAAAACCACGTGACTTGAAAACGCTCCTACATTTGTTTAAAATGTTTCTCTTACCAAAGAACAGTCCGTCAATCTCGCGAAAATATACAGCATATCGATATTTTCGTTTTTGGAAATAATTCGGATTTAATGGGAGCGGAAATACTAGGAATTAAAACCAAAAGATATGTAAAATAATTTTTATTATTTTTCAATTTATCTTAATGTACTTCAAATATGTATAAGTGCTCTGTTAACACTAACCATAGCTGTTCTGTTTGTAGACACCGACCACACGTTAAACATATCAATATTTATGCACACATGCACATTTGTTGTTGCATTATCACGTGTTATATACAGAGATAAAAGTTATGTTTAAATGAAAAATTAGAGGAGGTATTTATATTTCTTTTCATTAGAAGTTATGAATAAATGTTATTTTGATCTGGTAAAATAAAAAAATATATGAAAATTATTTTAATAATGTTGTTGGAAATATATTAAAAAACATTCTTGAACACTTCGATTATGTATTAAATCCCCATCATGTATGATTATAAATATCACCATTGTAAAAATCCCCATTTATTATCTTTTCTAAATGTTTACTCTTTTTTTATATGCTAAATACCAAATACTTTAAAATAAGATTCATCTCATGAACTATTTTTAATTAAAACAATCCTGACTACCTTGCATTAAAGTTTCTTTATTAAATAATTTACCGGAATGAATAAAGGAATTTTATTATATTAGCTTAAACTGGTATGTACATAAACAGTACGGCCTGTGCACTTTTGCACAGGCTTCACGAATAACTTGGGCCCAGAAATTTAAACAAACGTAATAGGAAAAAGAGTATATATACATTGTTATATTTTATGTAAATAGAACCTGTTTTCGATAGAAATAAAGATGTATAAATTTCAGAAAAATGAATACCCAGATTTTATTTGTTTGGGCTCAAATATGAAATTGATATTGTGGGATTGTACTTTAATTATAAGTAGATATTCACTCTACTATTTATTAAAAAAAATCACCTTTCGAAATGTATGCATTGTTCACACTCTTCATAGTACTTTTTTATACTTAAGGATTGTATTATTTTTGATTTACCTATTAAATAATAATACATTTTTATTGCTTAATATTGCTTAATATATATTAAATAATAATACATTTTTATTTTTAATTTAAATGTTAAATTAAAAATGTATATAATTTCTGGTATTAAATTTACATTTTTTAAGTAATTTCAGTAGAGTATTTAAAAAAATATTTACATTTTTATCAAATTAGCCTCCATTTTAATTGAAAGATGTCACAGTGTGAACCTATATATTCAAGAAAATATTTAAACACCTAGAAAATACATAATTTTTTAAAGTTATATATTACATAATTATTGCGATTTCTATCCTTCTTCAAAAACTCATTATAAAATAACAGTTTTTCTTAAAACTAAAGAGGATTTTGAAACAAAAACAGTATTTTATATTAAAAAAAACAAAAGCAAAGAGAGAGAAATGTCAACGGGACCGATGTAAACAAACGAACACGTGAACTAATTTCTCGACAATTTTCCATTAAAAAACAAATAATATAATTGGTAAAAACATTAGAATAACTTGAAATTACAAAAATAATTACCTTTAAGGCTGAAAATGAGTGAAGTACTGCAATTACAAAGAAACTTCCGGTTTCATTTTGTTGAAGACATCATATTTTATCATGGCTATAACTTTTTTTCTAAACCACGTTAAAAGAAAAGAAAAACAATTTTGGAAAGAAAAAAGTTCAAGTTATAAGAAACACTAATAAAAAAAGAGGTCAAAAATCAGCGTTTTCAACGTAGTCGGTTACCTTAAAAATATATACATTTTTATCAAATTAGCCTCCAATTTAATTGAAAGATGTAACAGTGTGAACCTCTATTCAAAAAAGTAGGCATCTCTCAAAAAAATATTTAAATACCTTCAGAATACATAATTTTTTTTCAGTTATGCATTAAATAATTATTACAATTTATCTCCTTCATAAACTCAGTAAAAAGTATATAAGCTTTGTTAAAGTACTCCAAAATGAGGGATTTAAGTAAAAACGGTACTGGTTAACTAACAGCACTTTTAAGCGCAATATTAAAAAAAAAAAAAGCAAAGGTTTAATTGTAGCAAAATGGTCTTCTCAAATACAAAGAGATGATTTTTTATGATAATTTGGGATTTCATTTTTCATCTCTTTTCATAGCATTAATCCAAGTTTACCGTGTGCTGGGATCACTGGAAACGCTGAAAAATATCTTTTCATTACAATTAGCTGTATTCGTACAGAGTGGCACAATACAGTACTTAGAATATGACTTTTTAATGTCAGACATAATAAAAAAAATTTCTATTTATGCTATTCTTTGAACAGAAACAAGTTAAAAAGTCGACTTCTCCCATGTAAACAACATAGGCAGTCGGTGTTTTCATGAACTGTGACGTCACAAACTAGGAGGGGGGAAAAGTAGCGTTTTCGAGAGACGTTAAAGAGTTCGATATAAAACCCGTTAGAAATCCCTCATGAGAGCCCCAAATGAAATGAACTGTCCTGCTTACTTTTTTGTCTTCTATTGTTTAAAAATAAAATTCGAAAACGTGAAAATTCCCCATTCTCACCTCTCTAAGAGTGTGAAGAAGAAGAAGGATTCGGGCTATAGAGTAGTCGTTCCTATTGAATAACACTCCTTTTATTATCATTAAATTATTTTTACACACAATGAAAGTACTACTTAAAGTCACTCTACTCAATCGAGATTTTAAAAAAAATTATTGACATCCGAACAGGGCGACCTCGCTAACTTGGCGATAACATTTTCTCCCCCGTCCAAATAATCTTTTCCTATATTTTGATTTCTATTATGTTGATGTTCGGATGTTTTAGGAAACATCGCCCGTCCAGTCGTTTAAAGTTCGTTTGCCGCCAAATGGTTTGGTTTTTCTTTTTAAATATTATGTTACTGCGAGAAATCAGCTTTTTTTTTTAAGTGTGATGACTTTTGTTTGTTTATAAAACAGTAACAGACGGAGAGCTGGTCATTGGAGTTATCTACATGAGTCAATAATACTAATTAGTTATCTAATTATTGTTCTATTTGATGCCAATTCGTTTTTAGATCGCATTACAGTCCAGCAATTCATTTTTATTTCGATTTGATTTTCATAAAAATTCGAGATTGGCGCAACTGGATTCCAAAGGCAAGTAATTATTTCAGCTCGTCATTAAAGGAAGGCGAAAGGATGCCATTAAAGACAGTCCTCTTTAATGATTTCCTGCATATCCATTTTCATTTCTTCTCTCGAACTGTGTCTTTTTTTAAAAAGAGGTCAGAGCTGGATCGATGAGCATCTATTGCTACAACAGGCACTGCTAAACTGAATTCTAAATATCGTCTGCTCGACAAGTTGGTCGGGAGGAAAAAATTCTTTTGACTGTCTTAATCGGACGTTGCCAGAATTCAAAAGCACGAACTTTTATGACGTCATTAATTAAAATATCGTTTTGCAACTCCGTTTCACTTCAGTTTTGCAATAACGAAAAAAATAAAAACCTCAGAAACTCGGCTCGAGCTCCTCTTTCATTTCGAGAGTAAGTTTGGCTACCAAGGTAAAAGACAGCTTTGTTATTTCGGACCAGCTGTTTAGAAACCAATCTCACTTTTAGACCTCTGGTATTTTCTGGAAATAGCTCAGAAACATATTCTTTAAAAAATCCATTTTTTACCCAATTTCTAAAAAATTACGGATTCGTCAAATCTACATCTTTCGAAAGAGGTGCGAACCCAGATTGTACCCAGTGGCGTACGTAGAACTTTTTCAAGGGGGGTTCATAATTTTCTGAAACTACTAAAAGAAATTCGAGTATGTTATAAAGCACTATTATTTCCCTAATTTAGACAGCCAGACAATTTTGACTTTTTTATTTAGACAACATTGTTTAGCTAAATTTTGATTTGATTTTTTAAGTTTAAGAACATAGGGCTTACTCTGGACGTTTCGAGTCGGTTCGAACGTTCGTTGTGACGTCAGCTTGATCGTTCGCTCGCATATTGTCCGCAAGCTGTCAGTAATTTGTGATCGATATTTATTTTTCGTGAAAAAGTTCTTTCACAAATATATGTTAAACCAAATAAAACTAGGTGTTTTTGTTTGAAATGTTCTGTATTCAAAGCACCGTAGAAAACACTCAACTCGTTTGAGTGAAAATTTTCTTTTAGTAAATTATTTGACTGTAAGTCAATTAGTTCCAGTTGAATTTCAACAGGAGCACGTCAAAATGAAAAGGTTGATTAATTAATGATAAAAGTTTTTCAATAGGTTTCAAACGAAGCCGGCAGGTTTTTTTTTTCATTATTTATATGTACACTACGCATACAAATACTGTTGATTTCAACAAAATCGTGTATAAGTGATTAAAAAAATTTCCTGCAGGATTTTTCAAGGGGCCGGATAAAGTAAGCAAAAGGGCCGGATCCGGCTTTTGCCCACTTCTGGCGTAGAGCTTTCTCAATTGTCATTAAGACTATTTTATATATTCTATTTTACGGAATCCTTGCGAGGGTTCTTTTTCTCTCATACCTCCATCCTTTCCGCACTCCACAACCTCTAATCCCGGAAGTTTTGTGTATCCAACCTTCTTTTTATATCCCTGTCTTTCTACCAGTTTCGTAGAAAATAGAAAGGTGTTAAACATAGTATAAAATTATTTTCTTTGCAGGCCATTTCTAATATGCTAAAAATAGGCAATGCTACAACTGCCGATATCGGGGAAAATGTGTGGAAGAAGTAACATAAAACCATAAACAGTTTATTAAGTGAGTTGTCCAGTTAGCCAGAATTTTCAATAACGTGATCCGCTTTGATCCCGATAGTATCAGAAAATCAAAGCTCAATTTTATTTTGTTTCGGCTGAAATAGAATTCCCTTGTCCTAAATTTGCTTTGGCTAAAAACGTATATTGGCGAGAAGGCTTCTTTCCATCTTTTGACGCCAATAAATTATTTTGAGATACTTACTCTAAATACACAATTATTCTCCCTTTTCAGATTGGGAGGAAGAACATTTTAATCAACTTGATTATAACTCATTTCTTTCCAACCAAAGTAACGTCAGTTCAGTTCGCTCACGTTGTCCATGGTTCAAACGTTTTTGGTACATTGTGAACCCTAGGGATGAGACCCCGATGTTCGTTAAAAAAAACTCGATTTTACACTCAAGAGCCAAAATATTATGACCACCTGTCCATAACGAGTTGGCCCACCTTTGGCGCGCAACACAGCTTCAACTCGCCTTGGCATGGATGCCACAAGTCCTTGGTAGATGGCCGGAGACAGATTGTACCAGATGTTTAAGCAAATGTTACGCAAATACGAGATATTGCGAATGGGTGGGCTAGGAACTCTGAGTTGCCTTCCAGTAACATCCCAAACGGGTTCTATCGGATTGAGAACAGGTGAGTTAGGACATTAACTGGAATTCAGCATCCTGTTCCTGGAACCACTCCAACACAATTTTAGCCCTGTGACACGGGGCGTTGTCCTGTCGGAACATTCCATTTCCAGCTGGAAAAACAGAGGCCATGTAAGGGTGCCGCAACGATGTTCAGATACCCTGTGACATTCATGGTCTGCTCTACCACAACCGCGGGTCCCAGAGAAGCCCAAGAGGACGTCCCCCAAAGCATAATACCGCCGCCACCGGCCTGTGTATGACCTACTGCACATTGAGGGAGCCACTGTTCGCCTGGAAGACTGCGCATCCTGACACGGCCATCGGAGCAATGAATGATAAACCGTGATGCATCTCACCAGCCAACTCTCACTGATCCACGAACCAGTCGCGATGTTCCCGAGCCCAGCGTCGGCGCCGTTGGCGACGACTCTTGGTCAGCCAAGGCACTCGAGTGGAACGTTTGCTGCGTAGCCCCATATCCAACAGTGTGCTCCGATACTATTCTACTTGGGCCCAGCATTGTATTGTGTTGTCAGTTGAGCCACCGTCTGGCTCCGGTTTTGCTTCACCGTGGGAGACCTTTTTCTTGGATAGCGTGTGGACGTCCAACACCCTGTCGTCTACTGCCGGTTTCACCATCATTCATCCACTTTGCATAAGGACTAACAACTGTAGATCGCGAACCACCCACGAGTCGTGTCGTTTCGGAAATACTTGTTCCGGGCCATTTCAATCTGCCCTCTGCCAAAATCGCTTCGATCCGCAGCCTTTCCCATTACACACAGAAGTAAGTGAAAGAATGATTCTTCAGACTCTCCAGCAGCAGTTCAATACCATTTCCACCTGATCACGTGCCCTCCACGTCATCCAGGCGAGTTCATTGCAAAATGTAGGGGTGGTCGTAATGTTTTGGCTCTTGAGTGTATATGAGGATGCAGATGCTTCCATGCGGTCGCAGTGTGTTAGAAACTGACTAGACCACGTGACTAACAGTTATTTGGCCTCTTGAATTTTTAAGACATGAAAATAAGTAACAAACGCAAGAAAAAATTGAAGCATTAAGTGACGTGCAAAATTATCACAAGAAAGTACGCTTCGTTTCTTCTTTATCTGTTCTTGGTAACATGCAAGACGATGTCAGAAGAGAAAATTTTATCCCCTATTATTTTTAATGGCCCCCGCAATGAAAAGTCTAAATAATAATCAGCCACTACAAGGAAAAAATGCATTGAGGGATACATGAAAAACACTTTACGATTACAAATTTTGCCCCACAGCAAGGGATGAGGCGAATTCTTTAGCAGCAGAAAAGAACTCGTATCATTCGAAAAGTGAACCGATTTATTGAAAGACGGACAGAAAATGAGCAGGGATGACAGAGGTAGCTTTGGGAGACCGGAAAAAAGAATTTTTAGTCATCGAACACTCCTTTAAATAAGATATTAGACGGCTGGGAAAATAGATATGACAGGAGAATTTCAAAGAGATGTTCGAAGTGGAATAATTTTTATATACTGTGGACTCATCGGGGGTTCATGTTATCAATCGATTATTGCTATCGAAATCACTTCTTCCCGATGTTCTCTATTCGTTTTTTTTTTTTTTGTTTTGTTTTGTTAAAATGATCGCTTTATGGGATCGTGACATCGGTTCATGATATCGAACCTCATTTTAAATGGCAAAGGAATATGAAATGTAAAAAATTAAAATAAATGAATATGTAAAGAAGGAAGCCATTCTTTTCTGTGCCTTCGCTGTTGTTTGAATTTCCGAGAATTCTCCTCTTCCACCGAGGGAAATGGAGAATGAATAAAAGAGTGGAAAGTTACACGTTCCTGGAATTTTTCAGAATTACCACTGATGGTCAGTGGTTGTCATTCTATTCTGAACTGAGAAGGAGCGTCTTCCCTTTTGATGCCTCGCTCGCTTACGTGCACATTGTCTACGTGGAAGACAGAAATCAAAATGATTTGACATTAAAACAAAAGATTGAATTTTTAAATCGTTATGACGGGTTAATCATGAGGACGAAAAATTTATCAATGAACTTCTTAAAAAAATAGTAAACAGTCAACAATTTAAGAATTTTTTAAAATCATGTATACAATTCTTATGTTTTAAAGGATAATATACAGTACATAAACAGAAGGTGAGTTTTTTCATTTTTTTATTTAGTACGTGTGAATGAAAGAGAGGGGTAAATTTATCTGATTTTGCGTATCGTTTATTGTTATCCCAAACTGATTCCATTAAGCGGAGTCCACTGTAGGATTTTCATGTAAAGTATATTGGACCAATATACATTACATATTTATATAATAGTTTCGATAATATCGAAGAAAAATCAGTTTCTTGTATATTGTAACAATAATTTTAAAAAGAAAATGTTAAAAAGGAAATTCTTTAAAATTCGAATTAACATTTTTGTTTTTTACTTTTTTTAAATATCTCTCGATATAAACTCATTAAAAATATATGGTCTTTAAAAGGAACTGCTTTCATTTTGTTATCTATAAAAAAGCGCAAAAAGTTCGGGGGGAATCTTTTCAGAAAACGGGATATTCCATCGAACGAAGTGTTTCAACTGACATAAGCATTCCTTTTTCAGTTTCAAAATCTAAATTTTCATGCGTTCCCATTTAGTAAAAATTGAAGTTTGTCCTAAGCAAAAAAAAAATTGTATTAATCTCTTTTTTTATGGTTATTTTCCGTTATTCTCATCGCATTTTCGATCTTGAATCCCCGTAATGAATCCTTTAACCGATCTCCGAGTGAAGGAGAAAAACATCTTTGTCCATTTTATTTCAAAGCAGTCGTTTCAACGGTCTGTTCGAAACCCTGGTGATGCAAAACTCGCTATTTTAAAGGAGAGAAACAAAGGTGCGTTATTCAGTCGCCTTTGTTATCTAGTCGAACAATGAAGTGGGAGAGAGCCCCCTCCGAACACACTTCCGTGAAAAGAATCGCTCTCCTTTGCAACTTGACAGAAATGCGTGATGTTATTCGGCTCATACTTAAGAGGGAGTCTACACACTCAAAGATAACATCGCATTTTAATGCTTCAAAAAATCAAAGCATCTCTAAAATTTATAAAAATAAGTTTCAAGATTTTTTTTTTTTAAGAAAAATGTCGATTTGTAATTTTTAAAATGCTCTCTCGATCTTTTTGTGCAGTTCGATCAAATGGTTCGACTTGTTTTCATTTTTTCACAAGTTGATAAAAATTGATTTTAAAATGATTTTATTGATCTGTTGTTCAGGACCCGATGAAAGCTCGGACCGACTGCGTCTAGACCCTGGTACCCCTCGTTTGAGGGCCCCCCTAAAATTGGGTACTTAATTATTAAATGTTAAATAATTCCATTGCACGTTTTCATGTGATAACTGTACAGTTGTGAATTCATTTCGGAAAAAGAAAACGGCAAAAATTTTCTACCCTATGAGATGAGGGGAAGCGGAACATTGTCCGTTTGCAATGCAGGAGATTCCAAAGAAATATTGTCTACTGTTGGGGTTTGGCCAGAATTTCAAAAGGAATGCTGTAGGCCTGATTAAAATACGGGCTGACTGGGCCTCCTAAAATTGGGTACTTATTAAATTTTAAATAATTAACAAAATTTGAAAATATTTTTTGTTCATTCTTCAAGTAATATTTCACGAAACCTTATTCAGAAATGAAATAAAAACAGTTAAAATGTAGACAATTTTATCTCAAACACACTCCAGTTGACTTATGGACATCCCTTCAGTCACTTTTTTTTTTACTCATGACTGACTCTTAATGAAACAATTTTACATTCAATTGTTATTGCATATTTTATTCTCTTATCAGAAACTATCAAAGTAAATCCAGTGTTCAGTTTAAAATTTGAGTATATATTTATAAATAGCTCCTAGCATACATAAAGAAATTTATGACGGTTTGCAGTCATTAAAAGAACATAATACTGGAATAACAGTTTATGACATTATAATAGGAATCATTAAGAACATAATTTACAGAACAGGAAAGGAAAAAAGCATTTATCTTATAGAATATAAATGAGTCATAAATGAAAAATTTCGGCCAGTTAGAAAGCAATAGGAGCACTTTTTATCATATTTCTGATACAATTGTGATTGGCTTAAGAATTTCATTATTTTATTATTTTTTTCTTTTATTCATGTTGTCTTGAAATCGACGAATAGCTATTATTGGTTCATCTTAGCTGTGCTATTTTATTTTGTTTGTTATATAAAAACTTAATGTCATGTGCTACAGTTTACGTCCTCGAGGATAGACCGATTTTTGGCATTCGACTGTTCTACAAAGGTATGGAAACATAAAAAAAATGAATATAAACTTTCCTCCCAAAAATTTTCGTTTGTATCCTCTTTTATAAACTAGTTTTTTTTGCCTTGAAAGGAGGGTAGGGGGAGCCGAAAGACTACCAGGCCCTGGGCCCCGCTTTGCTTTAATCGGGCCCCGTTGTTGTTTTATTCCCTGTTAATTTGATTTCATTATCGGCTCTCCTTCTATTTCATTTTTATAACTCTGCGACGCCATCTTGCAGGAGCTGGCAGGTTGTAATCTATTTCAATGTTCATTCTTTTAGATTTCTGTCCAGGGCTCAACTTCAGCCAGACTCTAACCCAAATAGCAATACAAGGTTTTCGCAAGCTTCATTCAACTTTATCAATGACAAGGATCCGTTTGAAAACACTGAGAAGGTTCAATCAAGCTTTCAACAACAACAACAAAAAAAAAGATTTAAATAAGTTTTTCATTGCAATGTTTTAGATGAGTGAACATTTTCAGTTCGTATAAAGTTATACCTATCAATGACATTTTTATACATTTACATACCTTTTTTTCCATTTTGATATGTTCTAAAAAACATTTGATCTGATCCCAATAATCTAACATCCAGCATTTTCACCATTTTATTTCAAGATAAGCTAAGCTAGAGTTGATTTCTAAGTGTCGTGGCATCACTGATATTAATTGGGAAATAAAGTCAATTTCGATTAAGCTTTCGTTTTATACCAATAATAAGCTAGGGTTTATTTTGATAGTTTAGTTGCAATTTAAAGAGATTAATATTAGAGAATTCACTTATAGGTAAAGTTTTTGGCTTTGTTCAGCAAGAACAAACAATTTGTGTTCATAAAACAAATATCTCCTATATAATAACAGCCTAAGTTATCTGTCCTCGGTTTTATGAAGCGGTTGGACCCGGAATGGATCCATAGTTAGCAAAATTCAAAGAGAGTAATGTTTATCTTCTCCTAAACTATAGATCCGATTTTAAAATAAATTGGTATAAATAGGCTTCCTATCACAGCGAAAAATACTGCCTTGTATAAAACATTCGAAATCCACCTCTTCCCCTCTTTTCGAGCTTTTAAGGCCATTATTTCAACTCCTATTTTCCCCGATTAAGAGCAGGCGATTAAATTTATCAATTTATCCCATAATAAATAGGTAAAAATAACATTTTTCAGCATTATGACCTCATTCCTTTAACCATTCCATTGAATCATTTCTTATTTTAAATTATTTAAATTATGCCTTATTTTCATACGTTTTATCATTGAACTTAGATATTACTTAAATAATTTTCTTTTATATTTGCTTATGTAATAGATTAGGAACATATGTGATAATTTTAAATTGAATCATCGATTATTTTTTGTTGCAAGATAATCCTCAGCCAAAACACAAACCATTTTTTTTACCTGCCTCATAAGGTACTTTACAATTTTGGAAAGTTAAAAATTTTACTGATCCCGCCATATGCTAATCTTTTATATAGCTTCTTACAATTATTATAGTCTGTTATATTACACAAATCTCTTTTCAAACACTGATTTTTTGTGGTTCATCATTATTTGCAACTTTGGTAAATTTTTCTGAAAAGAAATTTTAAAAAACATTTACACTTTCTTACAATTTGTAATGCACATATTGAGATTTTACACCCTTCGTATAACTTTCTGATCCACATGTTTAATAAAATTATTAAAGATATTTAATTTAAATTTAAATTCTTATTCACTGACTATTGTTAGTTCCACAATAAAACTATTTAAATATAGAGATAAAAATTAAAAATAGTTAAATTTAAAACTACAAAAAGTTTTCCACTAAAATTCTACAAATGTTCATCGAAAAACAGAACAGCAGATGTAAAAAACTTATATACAAAAATACGTATCAACTGACAAAAATTTTTAAAAAGGAACAAAATATTACTTTGGATACAAAACAGGCTCCGAAATGTTAAATGAAATTTTTTTTCTTACGTAAAATATAACTTAAAAAATTTAAAATATAAAACTGAAAATTTATAGGCTAAAAAGTGTATTTTTAAAAAACCATATATTTCCTATAAAAAGTATAAACTATTTTGCAGAAAAATAATCTTCATAAGATGAAATAATAATTTTTGTATGATAAATAATAAATTTTAATAAACTGACGTAATAAATTTTAATTACGTCTTCTTTATATTATTTTAGAAAATAGTTATTAATAAAAGGCATAGTTAAAAGATCTGACTTACTACGAGACATAATCTTTATAATGATATAGATGTTATAGTGTCTCCACATTCAATTTCAGTTCCAAAGTTTAATATCCAAAATTCATGTACAATGAAGGACACTTGGATAGAAAACTAAAACTTGTGTTGACGAATGCTTTTATTCAACCAAATTCTACCTCATAAGATGCAAACAAACAGTGGAAATGGGTTCCACCCAGAATATTATTAAAAATTTGCAAATTGAATATTTTCCTTTAATAAATATTTAATATAATAAATTTAAAAAATTATAGTATATTTAACAAAACAAAAATTTAAAAAAGTTTTTTAGATATCCGTAAAGTATTTCAAGCAGGGTTGGAAAAAAATCATGATTCTTTTTTTTAATCAAAAAAATCAGATTTATTTGATTTAAATCAGATTTTTTATTTAAATCGGATTTCCTTGATTTTTTTCTGAATACTAATTTTAATTGTTGTTTTTATGTTTTTTGCAATATACGTAGTATAACTTGTTATAAGAAGTAACATCTTATCTATCTAGTATATTCTACGCACTGATCACCTAAAATTAAATATACATATTTTAATCTAAATACATTCCATTATTTTGTAATTGGATAGGGCAAACTAAATAAGATGTCAATTTAAAGAACAAATTAAATATTCTTTTAATGCAGGATTTCTTAAACTGTGGTTCATGGACCCCTTGGGTGTCCATGGGTCATATTTTGGGGGTCCACCGACTGCTCCTAATTTTTAAATTTTTTGCATCAATATTTAAAAAAAAAAATTTTTTTTTTGTCACGAGCAACCTCTGTAAGCCGTCTGTCTGCCATTTCCCAATAGAGACCTCTACAATACTATTAGATTATTGTAGAGGAAAAAAAAACATTCGCAAACCACATAAAATGAAACACAAAGCAGCCTTTGAATTTTACTTCACTTGGAAATAAAGTGACGTTAAAATCAGTTCCGAAAAGTTCTTGCAAATTTTTAAAACAAAATATTTGTTTTACTTTTTCATTTGAATTCTTAATGTTTAATTAGATTATTTGATTTTTTTGTAGCCAAAAATGTCCAAAAAAAAGGAAGTATGATGAAAATTATATAAAAAATATGGCAAGATAGTTTGTTATTGAATAACTTGAAAAAGAAATCTGTGAACACCTGGAAGTACTTCAAGTTTCATTTGAAAAATATTTCAATTCGGATGGAATAAATATAAAAGATGAGTTGTGGATTCGTAATCCTTTTCTTTGTGATATTGACTGTATCGATGACACGAACCTTGCCGAAGATGAGATAATGGATTTGAAAACAAAGTCCTTGTTAAAAATGGATTTCCATTCAAAAACTCTTGGAGAGTTTTGGTCTTCTTTAAGAGAAAGAAGCCTACCCATTGCTTGTAAAACGAGCTGTGGCAGCCATTATTCCCTATATCTTTGCGAAGCGGGATTTTCCACACTTGTCGCAATAAAAACAAAACATCGAAATCGACTGAATATCGAACAGGATATGCGCGTTGCTTTGTCGAAAACCATCCCTCAATTCAATCTGTTAATCAAGGAAAAGCAGCAACAGCCTTCACATTCAAAATTTTAATTTCTTCAAAATTTTTTGTACTATTGAAATAAAAATATTAAAATAATTAAATAATAAAACATATTTTTTTTGTAATAAATAATATTTAAGCAATTTTTTTCACAGAGGGGTCCGGGACATATTTAAAATTTTTAAAGTGGTCCATTGTTCCAAAAAGGTTACGAAACACTGTTTTAATGCAAACTATTTATTTAAAAAAACAAATCCCAATTATTTCAATATTTTTGAAGCACCGAATTACGGATTTCATTGTTTCAGTAAAAACATTCGCTTTGATGCTTTATCCACTCCTAATGGGTTCTGAAGGCTAGAATGAACAATACCAAAACAAGAAAACTGTCTTTCCATTCCGGCAGACGAAGCCACGGTTGACAAACTGGATTTCAAGTTCTGTCATACTCTCTTTACCTCCCATCACATAAAATGAATTCCACCAGTCATAATCAGTCATTGTACTAACCCTGAATTCTTGGAAAGCCCATGCTATCTATTGACACTTATTTACTAATTGGTATTACTGTGCTGACTGATTCCCAATTCTCCTGTCTTTGGAATAGAGGTTTTAAAACAAGTGAAAAAAATGATTTAAATCAATGATATTTTTCAAAAAAAATCAATTGATTTAAATCAACTGATTTAAATCATGCCAACCTTGATTTCAAGTTCTAATTAACTATAATTCTTAATTTTAAATTAAATGGATTAGAAATCAATGTTCTATAGAATCAATATAGAATCAATTAATTATAAATTTTAACATGAATAACTATTTCAAAAATTATTCAAAATTAAAAAACAAAAAAATACACTTTTTTAATAATATTTTAATGCAAAATTATTGAAAATTTTAAAATTTCCACAAAATATTGATTTATTCTATAGATAATAAATATAATATTCAAACATGGAAAATTTCGAGGAGGTAGATTAAAGAGTTTTTTTTTTTTTTTTTTTTTTTTTTTTTTTTTTTTTTTTTTTTTTTTTTTTTTTTTTTTTTTTACGAATAGTGGTGAAAATGATAGTTTTCGGGAAAAAAAAGCATCTGAAGTTAAAATAATGTAAAAGTGACATATATATAATAAAATTAATTTCCTTAAAATATTCCAGACACATAAGAAGTGCCATCAGCTTTTCATTTTTATTTTTTCTCTTCTTTATGAACTCGTTTTTCAGCCAACTTTACACGGGTTACATAAACAATTTCCGAATATGCCATAGATCTAAGTTCGTGATAGACTGAGATTTTTTAATATAATTCTTATAAAACATAATATAATCAGGGTTGTATCGGTCTTAACCGTCCTGGTCAATACCCATTTTGACCCGTTTTGACCACTCAAAGTCACTTTTCAATATATTGAATACTCATCGAACATAGTTTACAAGCACAGGATAAAGGCAAGTGACATTTGTTAAAAATGTCGTAATACAAATAACACCAGCAAAAAACAAATAGCACCAAGATACAAAAAAAAAATGTTTTACTTATCTTTTTTATATACAAGCTGTTTTATATGCAATTTATGTTGAATACAAAAAACGGTGACAAATAACAAGTTTCGTAGTTGTGTCTCTCAATTGAAACGATTTCGTCATTTATTTTGGATTACAAATTATTACAAATAATTTTAAATTAATAACCATTTTAGTTGTAAAATGTCATGTTATTTGTTCTAATTTTAAAATTGATGCTTTTATCTACAACTTATGTTTTTAACTTCAACTCACGTTTTATGTTTTTAACTGTAACTCATGTTTATTTTTTAACTGTAACGCATATTTTATGTTTTTTCCTACAACTGGATTCCATTTTGACAATAATATAAATACATGTTGAAATTCGATTTTTTTTTGCATGGTTCATTTTTAAAATTCAAACATTCTTTATTATACTGTATAAGCATGTTCAATCTCGTGAACTTGTGGGTGTCCTATTTTGTTGAACGGCACTACTATTTTTATGGCTTATTAAAAGTCACTTCTAAGGACAAAAGATATTATATATTAAAATTCAAACCATTTAAAACTATTTTTAACAATTAGAACCCCTTCTGACCCGTTTTGGACGGTTAAAACCAGTTTTATCCAGTGTCCTGGTCACAATCTATTTCGACCGGTCAAAATCACAACCCTCAATATAATTCTAATAAAAATTTCGATTTTTTGAAAATTTAAAACCCAGAAATAATAAACAATATCTAGATATTGTTTTGTCTATATAGGGTTGCTAATTTTTAGAAGCGGTTTTTTTTTAAACAAATGGGGAAAAATGTAATCAAAAATTGGATTTTTTGAACGTTAAAATCTTTTTGCAAGAGCAAATTCTGGAATAATCGTGATTATAAATGAAACATGCCTAATCTTCGATATTAAAATATAATTCTCCCCACATAAAATCGTTCAGTTGTGTGCTTACAACCCCCTACCACCCATAATAATAATAATAATAATAATAATTAAATGAAATAAAAGCATTCCCAGTGAAACAATTTCTTTTGATTTCTTAGAATAATAATTTTTTTTCATCTGGTAGATTGCGAATCCATTTCAAAATAATCGGTTTTAAGACAACGATTGTTACTTTATGAGTTTATTTCACTCCAATGAAAAGCTTATTTTAACTTTTTCCAAGAAAAAGGTTAATATTTTGCAAACGACGGGATTTCATTTATATTTTTGTAATGTTGTTTATTTATATTTTTGTAATGTTGAAATGTAAACATCCTCGCAGGGAGAGCATAAACAGAGATGCAGGTTGGGCCTTCAAAACACACACACATTTTTAGTCAAACTTTTAGCTTCTGTACTTTAGACACACACATACATATATACCAGTCTCTCTCTCTCTCTCTCTCTCTCTCTCTATATATATATATATATATATTTATATATATATATATATATATATATATATATATATTTATATATATATATATATATATATATATATGTATATATATATATATACATATATATACATATATATATATATATATATATATATATATATATATATATATATATATATATATATATATATATATATATATATATATATATATATATATATATATATATATATATATATATATATATACATATACATACAGATATATATTTACATGTATATATATATTTTTTTTCATGTAATATATATATATATATACATATGTTTATTTATATATATACATATATACATATACAGATATATATACATATATATATACATATATATATATATATATATATATATATATGTGCGTGTGTATGTACAACTTATATATATAAATATATACATATACATACAGATATATATTTACATGTATATATATTTTTTTTCATGTAATATATATATACATATGTTTATTTATATATATACATATATACATATACAGATATATAATTTACATGTATATATATACAGATATATATATTTGCATGCATATATATATATACATGTAAATATATATATATATATATATATATATATATATATATATATATATATATATATATATGTATATATATATATATATATATATATGTATATGTATATATGTATATGTATATATACATATGTTTATTTATATATATATACATATATAGATATATATATACATATGTTTATTTATATATATACATATACAGATATATATTTACATATATATATACATACATATACAGATATATATTTACATGTATATATATACATATGTTGTATATATATATATATATATATACAGATACACACGCACATATTTATATAACTTTGTGTAAACATATATTGGTTTTTTAAATTTTTGCCATTTGAAATTTATATATATATAGATAAATACAGAAGGAATATAATTTTAGTGCAAGGTATTTGTAAGAGTGTTTGTCATGTGTTTTTCGGTCCGTTAAGAACATGGTTTGGAACGCGATGTGTGTCGAATGAAGTGTATGTTTGTTTGGGAATTAGTAGAAGTACTGACCTGTTAAAAATCCGAGCCAGAGACAAGTTAACCTCCGCATTAGTAGCAGGCCAGGCACCGGTTTTTCTTGAGCATCGATGTTATTCGATAATTTGGCTGCGATCGAAAGGATTTGGCAGCTTGCCTAAACGGAGCTATCTTTGGCGCTCGTCTGGAGCGCAGCCAACTCGCAAGGGTTGCCACCGCGACGCCACAATCAATGCCAAAAGAATCACTCCGCTCCACCCGGAAAAAAAAAAGAAAGATCATTCCGTCATTTTGTTGCTTATCAATATTTTCGAATTGAGAGCCGACCCTCTAACTCTTGTGCCGAATCCCAACGGGGCAGGTCCCGGTCTAACAAACGAAACGAAAGGTACATTGTTTTTCAGAGGCCTGTGGATTTATTTCAGCTGACTGTTTAGTTGTCAATTACGTCATGGACAACAATGCCAACGTTTGCCGTCCTCTGATGGTGTCATTGTATCCATTCAACAATTAAAAAGTAATAAAATAGAAATTTAGACAAAATTCTATTTTTAGTACAAATAAGAACAGGGACGTACGCAAGGGGGAGGGGTTTACGGAACTCAAACAAAATGGCAATAATAAAAATTTTAGTAGAAATTATGCCGGCTTTTAATTTTTAGAATTGGCACAATCCAAAGTTGAAGATATATTTTTTTCTTCTAACCAAAATCTTCTTGAGTGTTCCCCAGCTGTAGAAGACGTTTTAAACGAACTTGCAAAAAAAAAACCCGTCGTTTGGATATGACTGTATAAATCAATAAAGTTTTAGTATCCTGGTTTCATTTCCTATTGGTTGGTAAGTTATTTTTTCTTATTTTTGGGTCCAATTCGTTGGTTTCCTATAGAATATTCCCTTTTAAACGGTTATTATTGAGGTAGATGTTACATTATGAGTAGACTTTTCAGGCTTGTTGAATTCCTACTTTTACTTAAAAATAAAATATTTTACCTCTTATTATAAAAAAATAATCATGTTCTTAAACTTAAAAAAAAAACAAATCAAAATTGAAATAAACAATGTTGTCTAAATAAAATGTCAAAATTGTCTAAATGAGGGAAATAATAGTGGTTTATTACGTACTCGAATTTCTTTTAGTAGTTTCAGAAAATTATGACCCCGCTCCTTGAAACAAATTCTGCATATGCCACTGAATAAGAATATACATAGAATTATTCATTCGGAACTGAACAGAAAACCGTTATTTTGGGTGGAGCGAAAACCAGAATGATATATATATATATATATATATATCATTAGATATATATATTATATATATATGTAATGATATATATATAATATATATATCTAATGATATATATATATATATATATATATATATATATATATATATATATATATATATATATATATATATATATATATATATATATATGCATATATATATATATATATATAATATATCATTTAGCAACATATATATATATATATGTATATGTATATATATATGTATATATATATATATATATATATATATATATATATATATATATATATATATATATATATATATATATATATATATATATATTATATATATATATATATTATATATATATATATATATATATATACAGTTAAACTGCAGCGAAAAAAATAAGACGGTTTGAAGGTCTGGGTACAACACGCATTCAGGAGATTTAGTTAATTCATTTACTGCTAAATTGGTTTTCAATTTTTTTTTTATTTGTATCAATTTGTTTTTTAAATTTCAGCAACATTGACGAAAGAACGTTTTTCGTGTGCCCTCGATTTAAAAAAAAATTGGTTTCATGTTTATTTGTTTTCTTTTATTCCAAACTGTAATTTTTATCTGTTTTTTATAAATTTTTATCCTCCTTCGACAATTTAAATTTTGCCTTCTCAGTTACTCTGTTTTCGCTTTATGATTGTCCCAACCTTTTGGTACAGTCAAAAGATCCTCTACTAAATTCTGTTTTCGCTCAATTCTATGTGTTTCGGTAACATTTTAGTATTTTGTTAAAATTTTCCTCACTTTTTTCAGGTTGACACAGGTATAAAATTTTCAATTTCAAATTTTCATTTCCATGTAGACAAACTTGCTTGGGTTTTGTAATAGAATTTTTTAATTAACTGTCTCAAATGATACTCAATTTTTTTTCACTTTAGTTTGACATTCCCATTGTTTTTCTTAAAATCAGAGGGTTTGCAAGTCTTGAAATTTCTTTAAGGGACTCTAAAAGGTCTGTAAAATAATTATTATTTTCGACTTTTCATACCTTGAAAACTACCGTTTTACAAATATTTATATTTTTACCATAGTTAGAACAAATTATTGTCTTATTTACACGCGTCTCATTCACTTTTGAAGCATTGTTAGAAAGTTTGAAAAAAGAGACCCTTAACAAAATCGAGGCTTATTAACATGATTACTAAAAATATCATTAAGTTTAAGACAAACTTATTGTATAAGACATTTTACAATATCTCAAATCAACTTAGAACCTACATTTGTAGATATTTTTAAGATATTTCAAAAATATCGTTTTCCTTAAAAATTAAAAAATTCATGACTAAAAATAAATTATTTTGGGAAATATACAACGAAATGTAGGATGAAAATTATATTGTAGACAACCTGTAAAAATTTTATGAAAAAATCTTAAAAACTTTTTGAGATTACATGAAAAAAAAAACTATTTGAGAAAAATCAAATTAAAGTTTTGTAAGCTTAAATTTGTGTACAATAAATAGCTGACACGTTTATATTAATAACTCCTCTTAATATTGGAATTTTTTTAAGCAAATTGTTTTAAAATGTTCAAAACCGAATTCCTTTTCACATATATTTTTTTTGAAAAGTTGAATTTTTTCTCGATTTAACAATAGTTATTATAAACATATTATTGAGAACTAATTAAAAAAGTTTTGTTCTAATGTAAAAATATTTAATAATTGTGGTGTTTGTAGGTACAGAAACTGAAAAGGGATAGACAGCAAGCAGGTTGCATGCAGCAAACGTCTACTTGGTCAACCGAATTTCTTTACTTTTTTGTTTGGCAAAAAAATATCTTTTGGTCGAGATTTGGCGAGTTCCCAAATTAGTTTGAAAAGCTAAGCACAACAGCTAAACTCCAGAAAAATTAATGAATGGTTTGGAAATCAAAATCGAAATTGAATATCGAAAGGAAATTTTCATCGCTTTCAATGAATCTTAATCGAAAAAAATATTTCAGACGAAATTATAAGGACTACTTCTAAACTAGCATTTCAGTTGACATTTATAAATAATTAATCAACCCATATGTCATTGGCTAGTCATCCAATTTGATAAAGAACAGATTTGAGAAACGATCAGTTTGACCGTCTCACATTCTTCGAAAAGAATTTGAATGATGAAATTGGTACCAGCTTTGCATTGCCTGTGAAGTTAACAGAGATCGAAAGAGTCTTAAATGTTAAGAAACTATTTAGTTTGTGCAATAATTTTTCTGGGATTCAGGTCGCCAACCAAAAAAGATTGATGCCATTCAAAAAAGTAAAAATCCATTTTCAAAAAGAAATGTAACCACGTGGACAACAGTCATTCTATAAATAATTTTCATTCAAGATGGATCCAGAGAAAACATGTAAGTCCCAGAATAATTTCGTTTTTGTTTTTAATTTAAATCAGTAATTTTATTTTTTAATTTAAATAAGTAAATTACACTTTTATACTTGTCATTTTCACTTTTAATGTGATATTGATGTGCCTCTTTGAGTTCAATAATTTTAATTTACCAATGTTTTCTGTGTCCACATGAATAATTTTAAATGCTTCAATTAGTTTGGCTCACCAACAGAAATAAATTTTTCTTATCTCCTATAGTTTGTACTTTGGATGAGATCATCTATGTAGTACGCTTCTTTTACTTCTATTCTGCAAACAAAACTATGCAATTTAAGATGTGATAATAATTTATGGATCTAAAATAACATTTTCTTAGATTCCTAAATAAGTTTGAATATTTTTATTTATGGATACAGAGGTTTGACATAAGAACAGGGCACTCCCTCCAAATTGGCAATAAAGCTCTAATCATGGCAACCTAAATTTTTTTTCATGATCTTGCATTGTCCAAACATTTTGTGTCTATATTTTAGTATCCGGCTATCTATGTACAACCCTTTTTTACATATTTAAAGGCGCCAAATTCTTATTTGTTATTTATTTTGTGAAATTAAATGGATTGGCTAAAAGCATGGTAAAGAACGGCGATTTTACCAAAAATTCAAGTCAGTTAAAGAAGCATTCCACCATTTCTGTGGTTTGCGATTTATTTCCATTGCTTTGGGTAGCCAAAATTACAAATGGATCTAGTTTATAAGTCCTGTTTAAAACATCGCCATTAATTTCGCTAAGGGGTACCGTGTTCTTAAGTAACACCGGATACAGATGTGTCCTTCTTAACGACTTTTTTTTCCGAAAGTTGTTCAAGCAGGAAAATAACAAAGGTTTTTGAACCCTCGCAGTGAAGTACCGCGGAATATTTTGATTTATGCCAAGTATCCAATTCTCTCATTGGTTTCGCTGACCTTCTCCAGTAGTTCACGATGGCTAAGCTGTTCTCATAAATATAAATGTGCTTCCGGCTAGAAAATATTTACGGTTTTTCAAAGTCTGGGGTACAGATACATTATAGACGTCGTGTTTTTTTTTTCGCCAAATATGGCGTTTTTAGCAGTTATTTCTGACGTTAGTACACTATTCGAAAAATTTCAGAATATTCTTGGTGTCGCCTCGGTCAGGTTGTATTTCTTTTTAATAATTTTCTGGGATTTAGAAATTTAGTTATGGCGGGTTTAGTTACTTCGGTTTTTTTACTTGGCGATTTTTTAAAACACACGTTCTTCTGTTGTCGCCAAAAAAACATGGCGGACGGGGCAGGCGTCTATAATGCATCTGTTCCAAGTCTGGAACCAATCAAGTCTTACCATACCCTTTTTGGCCGTATCCCAGTTCTGGGGGCACACCAAGCGTGATGTCGACAAATTCTAGAACCCAGTTTTCTGGCAAACCTTACTCTACTTTTATTTTCTTGTTTTAAATTTGTATTCATCTTAACAAAATTTCAAACCTTTTTTTGTTCAAAATATGCTTTGAAATTGGGTATAGACTTAATACAAAACGAAGCACAAATAGTAAACATCACTTGGCGACCATTTGGCGATCACTTGTACAAAAATTGAGCCAAAAACATGGCGGCCTCCCCCCGGAACTGGGATTCTACCACGCAATTCTCAAACCAAGTTTTATTATGTTTCATTAGTATTCTTATCATATTTTCTATTTAAACTAGCTTCAATGTAGCATTCGTAAATGGTTGTCGCCGATAAAAATCGCCAAAAATGCAACACCAAAAAAGTTTTTAAAAAACACACACAGAAAAAATGTCCAAAAATATATGAAATTGACATACATTTTGATCTGAGAAAAACACAAAAAATTAAGTAATTTACCTCACGATAACTCCCTCTTTTATTCATTCATAAATTCCCTATTTATCGTGAGGATTTAAAATTGAAATTAAATTTTTCTTAGTTCATGTTTTTCAAATCTTTGGTTGCAGTCGAAATTATACAGATTCACAATTTCGCTAACACAGACCAAGAAACTAAAGGCACACCAAAAATCAAACTTTTTTACTCGAAAGTTTTTAAATATATTTAGTTATTAAAATTAACATGATTATATAAAATATTTTAGTTGTTGGAAATAGAGTATATACATACAGTGTCTTCAAAAAGCTTTTTTTTTAATTTAAATCTCTAAACTAAAACTCCTCGGCGGGCCTGGGCCGTTTCCGAGACCGAGGGGTGTTCCGGTTAGGTGGTCAGCCTTACGCGGAACCCCCAGTTTTTAGTTCCCAGGCATGCTTGGTCCTCAGTTTCTATACCCACTGAAGGGATGAGAGGCTTGCTCAGCCCGAGGATCGGACCTGTGGCGTGCTCAACGCCACTGGGCTTCTTAAATTTAAATCAGTACAATAATCAGTGTTGTTATAATTACTTTAATGCACAACTATCGTTCACAGTGACTTTTGATTTTATGAAAAAGGTTTTATCCTAAAAATATTTTGACCGGAATTCAATTCCATCCAATTTCTTAGAAAGTAAGCCAATTTCAAAATGTCTTGTACTACAGCAGTTTTATTTCAAGACATTCAAATCAAATATTTCATGATTTCTATTCCTGTCGTACCTTGAGGAAATAAAAACTTTTCATTTATTTTATTTCCCAACTAAAAATAATGATTAAAGTTACTGCAGCTTCAATAAAAAGGAGTAAAAACAATTGTTTATATGAACGTCCTCTTTGGATCCATCCAATGTTTTCAGTTGAATCCGAAAACGAGAGCAAGAAGAGGAAATACCACAACATTCTGGAACGCAAGCGGCGCCACCACATCAAAGACCGCTACTTGAAGCTGAGGGACGCCCTGCCCAACATCTGCGCCAAGAAAGTGTCCCGGATCCAGATACTGAAGAGGGCCACCGAGTACATCCGGGAACAAGAGGAGGAGATCGAGAGGAGGGAGGCGCGATACCACGAAATGGAAGAGAGGTTGCAGCTCCTCAAGAGAGTCGTCCACTTCATCAAGACCCCGCAAGGGACGAAACAATACTTGCATTCACATGTTCATTAAATATTCAAATGCTCACCTAAAAAAATTGGTTTTCGACCTGTCCTTATTCTTTACATTGAAACTATTCCGCGTACGCTCGAGGCACAGACACTTTGTCTTAATAGTGCTGCCAACTCGAACAACGGCCGTAAGGTCTAAGCAATAAGGTTTGAAATGTAACATCCAAACAATATATAAGGTCGTCGGCAATTTATGAGAAAATCGCGGTTATTGCATTTAAAAAAAAAAGTGAAAATGAAAACGTCATTCTAAAACTGCTCAAGAAAACGATCCACCGACTCAAAAATCCATAGGAGTGTCTTCTGGTACTGCAAGTAATTTCGAGTTCTAGATGATGTTTTGCAAAAACAAATTGCCGAAATTATGTGAAAAATTAAAATGCTGCTGATTCCCTCGCTGATCGATGAGGCTGTAATCGAAAAAGAGATGACTTTTCTGTAGCTCAACGGACTGCTTCTTCAGTAGAAGGATTTGGTGACAACGGCATAAGAGTCCACTCGGCTGTCAGCATAGAAGAATGAAAAGGACGTTGGTGAAGTCTAATCGAAGAAAGAGTTACAATTGCTAACGAAGAGTTTACTTTCGGGAAAATCCAAATGAAAAATATGGCATTGATAAATGCAACGTGGCAAATCGATATCCACCAGTTACGATTGAATTTTATTCTTTTTAATGACCCGGGCAATGAGAAGACTTATGTAGTTTGCAGTCGCTCCATTCCATAAAAAGAAGCAAGTCCAACGGGGAACTTGAAGTTTATTCGAGACTGAGAAATGACATCTTTCTCAGACCAGAGCAGAGGAATGAATGATACCCGAATATACTTTCTGATTACCGAGTTCGCTCCATAACGAGAGATTCTTTCCCAGTCAGCGTCAGAGGATCATCGGAAAAGTGAAGCAGCTGGAAAATGGGGCGAGTGGACAGAAAACGGTCATTTATTCCAGAGGGAGCGTGGTTTGAAAGAATTTTAGCTACGAACACTTCTTTAATTAAGGTATGACGCGGCTGGGAAAATAAATATGATTTCTCAAAACCTATTGGCACACCATTTTCCGCATTTCAATAGAATGATGTTTTCTTTTCGTGGAACTAAAATGATGGCTACTAGTATCCTATTTTTGTGTTAGAGAGGTAACTGCGTGTCAAAATGACACCCAAAAGGGGATAAAATTAGAAACATGCTTTAAAAATATAAAATGGGCTTAAACTAAAGGGGTTTTTTTTTAGTTAGATTCCATTTTACAAGTATGTTCTTCATCAAAAACGTAAGATATAACATTTGTGTGCAAAATACTTCCCAAAAACGTGCGCGCCGGTGAGAACACTTTTAACGAACGAAAAAAATCAAGTTATAAATATTTATTTTTTTATTATTTTTTTTCTAAGTATTTAAGGTTAGTTTTTGAAAGAGATTTCTACCAAAAAAACTTCAGCCATTTTAGCATGAAATGAAAAAAAAAATTCTGGCGAGTCTAGAAGAAGTAACCAAACCATAACAGAAACCGACATATTAATTTTTACAAGAAATAATTTTCGCATGACTACTGAAGAGGGCCACTTTAGTAAATTTAAATCTTTCTAACTGTATTATATTAATTATTTACTGTAATAAAATCATTCGTATTATAGCACTTAAATACGCATTGCCATTTTGTTCCACTATTTCTTCTCAAACTATATTCGTCTGAAGAAGGGCCAAGTAAAAGTGAAAACAAAAAAATTTATTTAATTTATTGTGAGCAAAATACTTTTCTGAAATTTTTCGGTGGCCGAGTGAAAAATGTGTCGCCAAAAAGAGAGCTGAAATCGTATTCCGTGCTCCCCCGCGGATGACGCGAGCAAAGCATGCTCACTCAATATTTACGCGCTCTCTTCTTTTAGAATGGGAGGGCTTCAATTAACTCTTTAATTACTTTTCTTGCAGCACTAAGGCATTTCAAAAGATTGATTTAAAAAAAAAACTAAACAGTAGCGCACAAAAGAGGTTTTCTCTGCCTTGAAATACTGAGCAAATATTTCAAAGTTTTAAATATTTAGAATTCTCGATCTATCAGTTATTACAAAGTCATCGGTTTTTTTTTAGAAAAAATTGGAATAAAAGGACCTGTCATTTGTGGAAAAACTAAGCAATTTCTAAATATTTGGAATTCTTGAGATCTATCATTTATTGCAAAATCATCAGTTAAGAAAAAGTGAAAACAATATGGCGCGTCAATTGTGGAAAAATTGAGCAAATATTTCCAATTTCTAAATATTTTTAATTTTTGAGATCTATCATTTATTGCAAAATCATCGGGTTTTTAAGAAAAAGTGAAAAAAATTGGCGAGCTATTTTGGAAAAATTGAGCAAATATTTCCAATTTCTAAATATTTTTAATTTTTGAGATCTATCATTTATTGCAAAATCATCGGGTTTTTAAGAAAAAGTGAAAAAATTGGCGAGCTATTTTGGAAAAATTGAGCGAATATTTCGAACTTCTAAATATTTTTAATTTTTGAGATCTTTTATTTATTGCAAAATCATCGGTTTTTTAAGAAAAGGTGAAAAAAAATGGCGTGTTATTTGTGGAAAAATTGGGCGAATATTTCCAATTTCTAAATATTTGGTATTCTTGAGATCTATCATTTATTGCAAACTCATCGGTTTTTTTTTTTTTTTTTTTTTTTTTTTTTTAAGAAAAAGTGAAAAAAAATGGCGCATTATTTGTGGAAAAACTGAGCGAATTGAGGAATATTGTAAGTCGAAATTTATTTATTAAATTGCAACATAATCTAATTAAAGTTATTGAAAACAAATCCTCAAATGAAAGTCAACTCTATGAGTGCATGAATTTATACCGATTACCATTCTTATTCATATATCAAATACATTCATCTCAATATCATATTCATTACTGAATAATAGACGCTTCATATTCGAAAATAAATTAAAATTTTAAATCTGTGATCATCATGTTCAATTTTTCATTCCAGTTCTTCTTGTTTAGTTCTTTTCTTATTGTTTTGAAAACACTAAGACTTTTTTTTTTAATTTTTATTAATTTATTTTTTAGTTAGTTTTAAAATAATTTGTACATACACTTTATTATGTATAGGATGAACTAGGTCATAGAATTTGCCTTCAGCTTTTTTCTTTCTAAGAAATCAGATTATACAAAAAGGTATTGTTTTCATAGTATTTTTCCCCTTATAAACATTTACTTGGAACCTGTGAACTTTTTTTTTATTCCAAAGAGATATGTGTTTGAAATATTTATATATATATATATATATATATATATATATATATATATAAAATATATAATATTATGTATAATATAATATAATGTGTGTATATACACACACACACAAGTGTATGCAATAATCAATACTATATGCATGTTGTATACAAGATTGCAGTTTAAGGGGTTCTTTTTTAAAAGCGCGTTAAATGGGGGGGGGTCTCCAATGTTCAGAAACTCTTCTCTTTCATTCTTTGAAAATACTAAGGCTTTGTTATATTTGATTTAGAAGAAAAGTATTTTTACTTTTCTGAATTATGCCTGTAATGAAACCGTGCTTTGAATTAACTTCGAGGCTTTCATCTTCACGAATAAACTTAAATGAAAAACTTCATCACTGTACACTATATCAATAGAAAAACATGAAATGTAATATCAGACTTATTTAAAAATCCATGGGCGTTCATGTGTAATATAGTTTAAGAAAAGAAATTGAGCAAAAATGCACATATTTGAGCATTTTGATTAACTGGGCTGTTTAAAGAATTTTTAAATGCACTTTCAGGTGAAATTGAAAAAGATTATTCTCAATATTTGTTATAATTTTTAATGTGAAAATGGGTCAATTTATTGAAATTTTGACTAGTTATTTTAACAGCCTGGCTATCGCTTCTTGTGTAAACTACTTATTTTTAAAAGGATTTTTTTATGTATTTGTACAGTAAAACTGTATTTTACAGATCAGTTACAAAAGGTTAAAAATGTTAAAGATATTAATTCAAAATTCACGGCTGCAACAATATCGAACAACTCAAATTTGTGACGTCACCATTTCGTGCCGAGGCCTGTGTGAGCTTGGATGCGGATGAAGACGTTCTTTTCCTTCTTGTTTATAGAAGCGGGGCTTCTCTCATTTCCAACGGTGCAAGATGGAGGAGAAACAGACTCAAGTTAAAATCCAAAGTACGCTTCAAACAGCCAGATGACTTGAAGCATTCGAAAGTCAAAATAAAAACGTCGTTATTTTCATGTTCCAGTTAACCGGATAATGAATATAAAAACTTTAGACCTTTGGTTTCCGTCGCAAAAACCGCTTAAGGACCCCTGCGGAGAAGTTATAGATCCCGGAATGGTACAAGCTCGCAAAGAGATGGGGCAAGGGCTAAAAAATAATGTCGACATTCAAAAAAGGGGCTATTTTAATGAGCCCGAAGGGGGTGCAGATGTGGGAAAATTTCACCAACAAGCGATTGGCAAAGAAGAAAAAGGGGCGGGGTGGGGAGTTGGGAAAGAGAGTCGAGGTCGGGATTCAAGAGTGGCTGGACAGCACCGACGTCCCGTCCGCTCGAACAAGGAAAGCCCCCGTGTACTGACTGGTGGACCGCGTGAGGAAAGCCCCTGCACTATAACTGGGGGTAAAACAGATTTAACATATTCATGATGGTGATTTAGGCCTCAGTTAGTCATTCAATATTTTGATTCAGGAAGTAAAGAGAATTGAAACATAAATAATTGCTGGTTACGTTATAGGGTTGTACAGAATAAATGTCTTAATCCAAATATAAGGTATTCTATTTTTACTGTGTTTCCCCGTTGTAGGCGAACACTGGTGTTAGTACATTACAACAGAAGGACTGCACAAGAACGTTCACACCCAAAACAGAAAAATGCGAAATCCAAAAATTTCGAGAGAAACCACTTGTTGGCCGGGAAGAAATCGTGTCGTTGGGATAAAAAGTCAAACCCTTTAAAAATGATACTTTTTTAAATGACAAGCTACGAGAACTCACCGAATTCTAATATGCGTCCCCTTCTCATAAATCTATGGGGCGAACTTGGTAATAGGAACGTGTATTCATCCAACGCTCTGTTCTTGCCGATTAAAGAGAACGGCAGCATACACAAGTTCCCCACTTCTGAAGTCCAAATGATAGGCTTGACATGAAAATGTTTGCTACGCTATAGCTTATTACGTGGGCCATTGGTTTACCAAAACCAGCAGAACTCCGTGGCAGTTCGAAAAGAATTCCATTTAATGTCGCAAGCTGATCGTTCACCAGATTTCAGACCTTGAGACTTTTGGTGGTGAGGTTTTCCGAGGCACAAGATCTACCGACATCTGCAGGACGGCCTTCGGCACCCTGTTCTTGATATTTTGGCACACTGCAGAACACGAAGGTGGGCACATTGAGCACTTTTAATGCTACTTTGTAATATTATTTAGCATTTATAAAGCATGTTAAAAGGCTTATATGTATCACGGCGGCACCTAGAGGCGAATTTCTGTACTAAAATTTTTATGCAATAAATGCCAAGCGTATCACTTGAATTATCTGCAGCTTCAATGGGACTGACAGAACGTATTCTAGAGTCCTCTGAAATGGGCTAACCCTGTATATAGATATTTAATAAAATGAGCACAGTAATAGACCAGGGCTGTCCAACTGGCGGCCCGCCAACTTCTTATCCAGCATATTTTTTTTTTCGAAATTTTATGGTACCAAGAAGCATCCGAGACTACCATTCTTGGTCAAGCCGAGGTCCCCGAAGTTTCCTCTTGATCGCTCTTTCACTTCTTTCGTTATATTGCGAGAAAAAGGTACATGACATCCACAGGTCAAGATCAAGCAGTATTACCCTGCACGCTGGGATTCAAACAAATTCCTAGAAATAGTATTGCCTCGCGTTGGCAATACCAGGCGAGAAATTCTTCTTTTCCTTCGCCAGTTTTCATCATCAGAAAACCTTGAACAAGAACTTTCATGCACGGATTTTTCACGTCACCTGGCATTTTTTCTGATGTTACTGGTCACCTCAACGGCAAGAAGAGGCTAACTAGTGTCTGACCTAATGGCACACATCAATGGGTTTAGAAACAAGCTGAAAATTTTCCATGAAACTCTGGAAAAAAATAACTTATCTCACTTCGCCAGCTGCAGTCGTTTGGCGTCAGATCTCACTTTGAGGAAGTGCTGGAGTCTTTTGAATTTTGCCCTGAGTTGCAACCTATTATTGATAAATTCAACACGAGATTTTCAGATTTTGAGAGCATCGAGAATGACGTGGCTCTGTTTAGTAACCCAGTCGCATCAAGCATTGAAATACAACCGGCCTACCTACAATGAGGAATTTTCACGTTTTCTAATTTTGATTTTAAACGATAGAAGACAAAAAAGTAAGCAGGACAGTAGCTATTTTTCTTTCATTTGGGGGCCTAATGAGTGATTTCTAATGGGTTTTAGAGCGGACTCTTTAACGTCTCTCAAAAACGCTACTTGATCTCCGCCGTGTTTGTGACGTCATCGTTCATGTAAACACCGAGCTCCTATGCTGTTTACATGTTAAAAGGCGACTTTTAAATTTGTTTTTTGTGTAAAGTATCGCATATAATAGCATTTTTTTGTTATGTCTGGCATTAAAAAATCATACTCTAAATATTGTATTGTGCCACTCTGTAAAAATACAACAACTAATTGCAATGAGAAGATATTTTTCAGCGTCCCAAAAGACCCACATACACGTAAAATCTGGACAACTGAGATGAAAAGGGATGAGAAATTAAACCTCAAATTATCATATAAATCATCTCTATGGGTTTGTGAAGACCATTTTTCGGTAAATAAATGCTTGCATTTGTTTAAATATTACTATTTTAGAACAATTAAAGTATATAAAATACATCTATACCTTTAAAAGGATTGTTGATTAACCACTGCTATTTAACTTTTAAAACTGCTAATTTTCGAGTATTATCACGGAGTTCAAGTACAATAAATATTTTATAAAGCATATAAATATCGAAAAACATATAAATATCTAAAGCATATAATTATCTAATAAATAACTCGGGGAAGGGGAAAGTTATGTATTTTCAAGGTATTATAAATATTTTCTTCAGAGATGCATACTTTCTTATGTATCAAATGTAACAGTGATATTTTTCGATTAAATTGGTGACTAATTTGAAAAAAAAAGTATAATATTTTTAAAATACTTAATAATTATATTACTTTAAAAATTAAATTTAATTTGAGAAATTTTATACATTTTTTAATTTGACATTAATATTAAAGGCAATAAAATTGTATTGCTATTTAAAAATGTATAAATAATTAAGTAAAGCCATTTAAAGATTTTAAATTTCTTTTCATCATATTTAAAATATCTAAGAATTGATTTTGTTTTGGTTTGGTTTTGGAATGCTACGGTCTACTTTTTGCAACACGAAGGCTAATGAGACCGGTCTCACAAAAAATACCTCCTCTAATTTTTATTTTAATATTACATCCGTCTCTATTTATAAAAAACGATGCAACTACAAATGTGTATGTATATGATATATGTATATTTATTTGACTTGTTTGTGTTTACAAACAAAAGAGCTGTGTTTAGCATGAATAAAGTATTAATACATGTTAAGTAAAATTGGAAAAAATATATAAATGATTTTACACACCTTTGGGTTTTAATTCCTCGTATTTCTGCTCCCATAAAATCTGGGTTTTTTGCCAAGAAAGAAAACATTGACATACTGTCAATTTTCGGGAGGTTGTCTGATTGGTAAATCCAGGTAGAAGAGATATTTATGACAAATTGAGATAACTAAGCTATCTAGATCGATAAAATAAACCTTCAGGTTTAAATAAAAATAAATTTTGATAGCTAGAAAATTTCAGGAACTTGCAAAAACAAAATCGGAAAATAGTGCGCGCTTAAAAGCAATACAAAAATATTGGTCTGCATGAACGATGACATCACAACCAATCACGGAGCTTTTTGATGTCACGTGATTTTCGCTTAACTTTAAAATTAATTTTTTAAATGATGGACCCAGTTTTTTACATTTTTGAGAACATTTTTGGAATCTACGAGTCTGAAATTACCAGAAAAACACTAAGTTGTTCGAATCCCCCACATGTGCAAATTCCTCATTAGAGCTCTGTGATATCCAGGCTGACCCGTTCTTTCAAATAAGAACCGAAAGGGGGTCCGAGTTCTTCAAGTTGCTTCCAATTGAACGGTTTCCAAATCTGCGCGACTTAGGGCTGAAAATAATTTCCATGTTTGTGAGCACATATTTATGCGAAAATGCTTTTTCGGAGATGAAGTTTGTAAAGAATCGTGACAGAAGATCTCTCTCTCAGACATTAGACCTTTTACGGCTGGCAACGACAAACATCGATGTTGACATTCCTGCCCTTCTAAAGAAGGCTGATCGGCCTCAGTTTTCCCATTAAAATGTAAGCAAATTGTTTTATAATCATTGTGTTCCATTGTTTTAGAATTAATAATTCAACTATTAATTGTTATTGTATAAGAAAGAGTTAAGAGGTTATTGTTCAACTTTTTCAAACTGCGCCCCCCCCCAGGTGATCAGTGACTGGAATTCTGGCCCGTGGGCTCTTTGCAGTTGGACAGCCCTGCTATAGACCATATCGAACAGAATTTAAAGAAGTCATCGACTTTAAGTGTGCGCAAACTTAAACCCTCCATAGAATTGTTAAGATTCGATTTTAAACATATATTTTGTTTCTGGACCGGAGCCGCAACACACGGATGTGTAAACAGAAAAATAAAGCAAAATATCATTACGAAAAAAAAAATATTATTTAATTCGGATCCACTTCGCAATGATATGGAAGCTTAGAAAGAGAACAATTCATTTTAAAATTTGCATTGCTACTTAACATTTAACGATGTTCCTGCGGGATGTTCATTAAGTATTAGTATAAAATAAATTAGTATTTCAGTAAAGTAATAAACATTTTGGAATAGGTAACGAAAATGACAGGCTTTGCCAACCCCTTTGGTCACGTAAAATAACTTGGGCTGGTTTCATCTCGGCCAACAGGCGCCATAAACAGGAAGGAGAAAATAACACAACAATAAAGTGAGTCCAATTTATTTCCAACATAATGCTTTTTACGGCAGACATAGCACCACAAGAAAAATATTTTAATACGAAACACTAGAAAATGTATTCTTATTACCAGGGCTTCGAACCGAAAACCGGAAAAAAAAACCGTTATTCTGGTCGGAACGAAAACCGGAAAAAAAATATCGGTTTATTCCGGTTCGATATATCTTCAGTCATTTTGTTATTGTTACCAACTAATCAATAATTTCTAATAAATAAATTAAAATAAACATTCGGAAGTGAACCGATATTTCTGACGGAACAAAAATCGGAAATTCTATATATTTTTAGTTGAACCGGAACGAAAAAAAAAAAATGACGGTTCGAAGCCATGGTTATTGCTCATTTTAGATTAATAACTAGATATTATTCAAAATGAGACACAAATTTCAACATTCATAGCATTAGACAACCTTTTATAATATCTAGTTTAAGGCACTCATTTTAACACTTGAAATGGATACAAACATTTAATTATCACTCATTTTGGAGGAAAACACTAAAAATCGAATGCCTTCCAAAATGTTATCTATTATTCATCTTTCTAGAAATACAACGCGAGGAATAATTCATTTTTGGATAAAGAGAAACAACTTGATTAGAGCTTTTAAAGATCTTATTCAATTTATTTTATTTAATATTGGGTTAGAAAGTAATTAGCGAAATAGGAACATGACGTCTCACCCTATAATGCCAATAAATTAAAAGATAACGAAATAGTATCATTTTTACAAGGTGAGCATGATGGACGTCAACTTTGTCTCACAGGCAAACAAATCGTTCTGTCGAGGATGGAACTTCTAAATGGAATTCTTGTCTTGCTGAATATCCTCGGTCATTCTGCATCGATATGTGGTATTTTTAGAATATACAGCCAGGGCCCGATCAAGGCAAAGTTGGGCCTGGTAGTCTTTCGAGGGCCTCCATACCCTCCTTTCAAGGCAAAAAAAAATAGTTTATAAAAGAGAGTACAAACGAATATTTTTGGAGGAAAGTTTATGTTAATTTTTTTTTACTTACTTTTGTAGTACAGTCAAATGCCAAAAATCGGTCTATCCTCGAGGACGTAAACTGTAAAACTTGCAATTCAGTTTTTATATAAAAAATAAAATAGCATCGGTAAGATGAACCAATAATAGCTATTCGTCTATTTTAAGACAAAATGAACAAGAGAAAAAAAAATAAAATTCTTAAGCAAATCACAATTGTATCAGAAATATAATAAAAAGTGCTCCTATTTCTTTATAACTGGCCGAAATTTTTAATTCATGACTCATTTATATTATATAATATATAAGATAAATGCTTTTTCCTTTCCTATTTTGTAAAATTATTTTCTTAATGAGTCATGTTATAACTGTCGAATGTCATAAACTGTTCTTCCCGTATTATGTTCCTTTAATGACCGCCAACCGTCATAAATATCTTTATGTATTCTATGAGCTATTTATAAATAAACACTGAAAGTTTAAACTGAACACTGGATTTACTTTGATAGTTTCTGATAAGAGAATAAAATATGCAATAACAATTGAATGTAAAATTGTTTCATTAAAAGTGAGTCATGAGTCAAAAAAAAGTGACTGGAGGGATGTCCATAAGTCAACTGGAGTGTGTTTGAGATAAAATTGTCGACATTTGAACTGTTTTTATTTCATTTCTGAATAAGGTTTCGTGAAATATTACTTGAAGAATGAACAAAAAATATTTTCAAATTTTGTTAATTATTTAAAATTTAATAAGTACCCAATTTTAGGAGGCCCAGTCAGCCCGTATTTTAATCAGGCCTACAGCATTCCTTTTGAAATTCTGGCCAAACCCCAACAATATTTCTTTGGAGTGGAGAGATTTATCTCCTGCATTGCAAACGGACAATGTTCCGCTTCCCCTCATCTCATACGGTAGAAAATTTTTGCCGTTTTCTTTTTCCGAAATGAATTCCCAACCGTAAAGTTATCACATGAAAACGTACAATGGGATCCAAATTCATATCCCGTATAGCTAAATCGTACTACTGGGCAGGTATGAATCTTACAAAAAGAAGTTGAAATGAAATGAACCCTGTGACACAGCATAATATTAAGTCCTTCTATGCTGTTTTGTTCAAGATTCACGTGTCCTTAACAAATCATGTAGCAATTTCGAAGTGTCAAGAATGATTTCATCCAATAGCACAAATGCACTTCATTATGTCTCATTAAACCTCATGTAATGCCAATTTCAAAATATCAAGAGTTTTTGTCCTTACCTTACTCAATAGTATTTTGTGGCCTTTTTATTTGTATGTCAAACAAAATAATGGGCATTAGCCTTATGAATTCTTTGCTTCCCTCAATATTCATTT
The DNA here is from genome assembly GCA_032207245.1 of Pardosa pseudoannulata. NCBI lineage: Eukaryota > Metazoa > Arthropoda > Arachnida > Araneae > Lycosidae > Pardosa > Pardosa pseudoannulata. The sequence continues at coordinate 1,569,589 of CM063505.1, forward strand.
AAAAAAGCTTTCTCCAAGTTAGACTGCCAAGCTTAATTCAACATTAAGTACTTTAAATATGAAATTCCTTTATTCTACACACTACAGATAATTAAAACACTTCCAAAATCCATAACAGTAAATTAGAATAATTAAAGGTTTGGTTTGGTGCATTTTTTTTTTTTTTCTTTTTCTTGCCACACGAGGGCTTACGAGACCGGGACCTACTGCTTAAAGCCGATTCCGAACATGTTACAATGGGATTCAAACCCATGCACTCCGGTACCGAAGATCAACACTCTAACCACAAGGCCATCATTCGCCAGAATAATTACAAGATTTATGTATTAGAAAAGAATTATTGGAGATATCAGTACAGGGCAAAGAATATTCATTTGGAAATATTGGAATCTCTCCCATTCTCAAGAATTTATTGCACTAAACATCTATTGAAATTCAGAAATGGAACAAAAATTTGAACTCTAAAACATTCTTAGTGTTTTCCCCTCTTTCTACCGAGTTAGGAACTCACTTACACAAAAGAAAATGGGTGGCCATACATTGCTTACATTTCAAAACATTTCCAAGAATCAAAATCAATACAAATTTGAGAAAACAGAAAACTCCATTCGTACTAGCAAACATGTACACATTTCCATTTTAAAAAAGACCTAGCAGCACATATTAATGCTTAATCATTTTTTTATTACAAAATCCTCTCAAACATCATTCAAATCTAATCTGTGATTTAGATCAGATTCTTGTGTTCATTTTTAAGGTAAATTTAGTAAAAAGGAGGAACTGTCTTTTGTTCTGGCCTTCATTGAATGGGGTCACTAGACTCGCAAAACTTTTTAATTTTTTTTTTTTTTTTAATTAAACTACAATTTTTCTCTGCATTTAGGTACCATTCTTTATTTCAAATCCCAAATAAAATTAGCGAGTCATGATGAAATACATTATAACTCTTTCACAGTTAAAAGGAAGCATTTTATCTTTAATTACATTTTTCTCATTTTCTGAAATTTTACTCTTTCGCACATTGTATTTCAAAAACTATATAAAATAATTGAATGAAATTGCATCGACATATTCAGCTTGTTATGTAGAATACCTCGAATTCATTGGCACTTAAAATATTGTATTTTATATTGACACATATTTTTAAATATCTGAGTCCTATTCATTAAAAATAGTATTAATCTATTTAAAATGCTTCCGTTTGAGGTATAAGTTGAAGATACACCCCATTCTTTTTGTAATGAGTGGAATTTTGTTTCTGGCACCTGTATCTTTATTAGAATTTCAAATTTTGATTTTAAAATAGGAATCAAACTTAACAATATTTTTTAGCATTAAAATTTATTTTCTGTGATCTGAAAAAATATCATTTTGAACAGTTGAAGATTGTCGATAAAAATTTCATTTTAATTTGATGAGTGACAAAGGGACCCTCAAAATGAAATTTCCTGTAATGAAAGCTCCTATAAAGTATAGGCTATAAATTAGGCTCCCGACATAATCTGTTGCTCTTTAATGCTGAATTTTTTTTTAACTTGTATCACAGTAAATTTCTATATAAGCTATCGAAGTTTTGAAAGTATTTTTTTATTATAGAGTTCAAAAATAGAGACACCCACTTTGAAATATATTCTAATAATCTTATGAAATCGAAGATAATTTCTATTTTTTGGTTACTACAGATATCCTCTAAGAAAACCTGAGAAAGGCTCATTATTTTTTTTATTCAAAAATGGTAACATTTGTGTTTCCAGTTTCACTGTTAGGAAGCTTATTCATGATATGTCTTTACCCTTTTTTCCCATTTGCCTTTAAGAGAAAAATCATAACAAGTGCCATCTTAAATGCGATATATGCTGGTAAGATTAAAATAAAATTGAAAAAGTATTAAGGCCAAATATTACTTTAAGAAAAGAAAATGCATTTACAATAAACACACATACAGAATCATTAACAGGATAGTTAGAGTTTAAGTACTAATAGTTTCCCACAGAAGGTGAAAGAAATATTTCTTAATTAACACTAGAACATCCTGTTTAGTTTCTTCTCTTTTCCGCATTTGTGACTTTTAATCATTTTCTATGATCATGACACAGAAAAAAGTTTTGTTAATTAGCAGGGATTTTACAACTAAATATACCTAGAATGGCCACTGGTGTCATTTCAGCAATTTATCGGTATAAATAGGGTTGTAATTTTGATGGGTCAAAAATGATTTTGACCATAATACTGGATAAAAGTGGTTTTAACAGTCCAAAAATGGTCAGAAGGGGTCAGAATTGTTAAAAATAGTTTTAAATGGTCTTTATTTTAATATATAATATCTTTTGTAGTTAGAAGTGACTTAATAAGCAATAAAAATAGTAGTGAAATTAAACAAAATATTACACTAACAAGTTCACGAGATTGAACATGCTCATACAGTACAATAAAAATGTTTAAATTCTAAAAATGAACCATGCAATTGTAAAAATCGAATCCAGTTGCCGCAAAACACATGAAATATGAGTGACAGTTAAAACATAAAACATGAGTGAGAGTTAAAAACATAAGTTGTAGTTAAAAACATAAATTGTAAAATTAAAACAAATAACATGATATTTTACAATTAAAATTGTTATTAATTTATAATCAATTTAACTGCAATTACCACAATTTACAATACATCTCATGAACTATTGTGCCAGCTATAGAAAGATTATTTTCAAAGTTTGGAGTCATCCAAAATATGACACTAACAAGTTCACAAGATTTGACATGCTTATACAGTACAATAAGAATGTTTGAATTCTAAAAATGAACCTTGTACATGAAACTATAAAAATGGAATCCAGTTGCAGTAAAATCATAAAACAGTAGTTACAGTTAAATAAAGAGTGCAGTTAAAGATACACTTGGACCTGATGTCTGTTGGGCAGCCATGAAGAAGGTCAAAGGCACTAAGATCAAATTGGTTGATTTTACAATACATCTAATAGACTGTCGTGCCAGCTATAGAAAGATTATTTTCAAACTTTGGAGTCATCCAAATTAAATGACGAAATCGTTTCAATGGTGAGACAACTACAAAACTTGTTACTTGTAAACCGTTTTTTTAATTCAACATAAATGATATATAAAACACCTTGTATAAAAAAAAAATTTAAGTAAAACATTTTTGTTTTTTATCTTGGTGTTATGTTATATTTGTTTTTTCCCTGGTGTTATTTATATTATCATATTTCTAACAAATGTCACTTGCCTTTATCATAGGATAGTAAATTATGTTTGATTAGTATTAAATATATTGAAAAGTGAATTTCAGTGGTCAAAACGGGTGAAAATGGATATAGACCAGGAAGGTTAAAACCACTGGTTTTAAACCCCCATAGTTAAAACCGATACAACCCTGGTTATAAATAGCTGTCATTCAGCATAAGATAGTTCACTAAGTAGGTACCATTGGTAAAACAAACTTATTGCATATTTATTTGACTTTGAATGCAGTGTTATTGGGTTCACAGAGGAAATGAATCTATTAAACTAAAATCTAATCTCAGCATTTGCTTATCTTCTCATAAATTTCATTCGATTTTCGAATCTTGTACAGAACAGACACCCTGAAACGATGGCTTGTAGAAAAGATCTATGCCTTGATGAAATTGCTAATTTGTGAGAGCTTTTAAGAATGAACCAAATGGTGGTAAGCCTAATTGAATATCACTGTATCCATTGAAAATGAGGTATGTACAAAACATTGTGCATAAAAACAATAATTAAAAAACTTATATTTTTGCAAAAATTACGATTTTATTATACTAATACTTATGTATATTGTTTTACTTGAATTTACAGGAAAGTAATTTGTTTTGTTAGTTTTTGATGATATGAAGGGTTATAATGTATGATAATTACATGAAATAATATTAAAAAGTACTAAAACTAATCCCTAGTGAGGAATAGTCCTGCAATTATTTAGTTATTACAATTATTCTATATTGCAGCGTTGCGGACATTTAAGGGTAATCAAAATCTTGGATGTTCTAATGTTAATAGGACATAGAAATGTACATTACTTTGCAGGGATACAATCTGTTTAACGAAGCATGGTAAATAGTAGTTCATCTATGTCAAACTAATAAAATAACTACAAAAATACATTTCCTTTGATAACAGGTAAAGATAATATGTATTCCAAAAGTACTTTAACCATTTTGATTATCAATAAGTTTTCCTAAGTACTACAGGTTAGCAAGAATGTATCATAGCACTGAACTATATTAAGAATATTTTCCTACGAGATATATTTATTACTTGCAACACTAAGCAATTACGTATGTCTCTGTTACATTCGGTAAGTTCAAAATGGATGATCTCTCATTTAGTTTAGCAACAAATTTCCTTATTTCATACTCATGCTCTGCATTCTGCTTCAAAACTACCCAAGTAAACCTTAGAGAACGTAGCATAATTATTATAAAAAGGTTTACTTTCAACTTTTTTTAAAAGCCTGTTTTTTTTTTAATGTGTCAACATTCAGGATTATAAATTCTTCTATTTTACTATTAACTACAAGTACTTAACAATTTTTTTTTTTATTATTATTATTCAGGAGCTAAATTTTTATTTTATCAGTTATCAAAATTTAACAGACAACTAAAAAATTCTTAAGAATAACACAGGTATGTGATTAAAACAGCCACTCATTTACAAATATTATAACTAATTGGAGAACAAATGTAAAATATATTTAAAATTAATTTCAAAGCAATTATAGATAAAATTTCTGAAACTAATTAAACTAAATATTTATCTTTCATAACAATGATAGAATAATCATTTTATCTATGCACAAAGTATAAACAAACCAATTTTAATTCACAGAGTTTGAAATTTGATCTCAAAAGAAATCAAATAAAAGTTTGGGCTTAGTTTGTCAAAACAAATGGGGAATTTGTTTAATCCAATTTTAATTCAAACAGAGCTGAAGGTAACAGGCAAACATTTTAATATCACTCATTTGAGATACTAATTGAGGAAAAGAATTCAGCTCAACATGCATAAAAATTTTGGAATAACTTCAAAATTTACTTCACAAAACCTATATAATTTGAAGATACATTTTATAAGTAGTTAACATTAAAACTTTCCATGGGAGGATTCTAAACTGAAATAAAGATTAAACTTTTTAGATCCCACGTCAGAAATTCTTCTACAAGAATTGCAACGTCAATTAGTTTTAACTGATACAATGTAAATGAAACAATATGAGAAACTTGTATATTCAGACATTACTAAAAACACAAAGTATTACAGCATAGCTTTGTTGTAATTAACAACATAAGTTAAAACTATGTATATTGAGCAACTTGAAAACTCACGAGATCATTCAAAATAACTTTGTTGGAAGCTTTTTATAAAATACATATCCAAATATAGCAGCAATCTATGCATAATTTCCCTGTTACAGAAAAATATAAATACTGAAGAGTTGGGATACTACTGCTTTGACTTCATTCGCTTATCTCACTTTGAATAAATTAAATAAAAAATATCCCACATACATTTAAATTCAAGTTTTAAAAGAATATTGCTCAAGATAATTTTCTAAATATATAATTTTATGTACACAAATGACAACAATGTATTATAAATATTTCTTATTAAAAACAAAAGCTTTATCAATAAATCTTTGTCAAAAAGCTCCTGTTAGCATACAATAAAAGAATGCACAAACAATGTAAGAGAATATTGCAACCCAACGATTATTCTTCATCACTTGAACTGCTACTGCTACTACTACCCCAGCCTTTATACATCTTTTTCATCTTTTTGGGTTTCATCATTTTCCCCATCTACAATTAAAGAGAACATTTCATCCCTCTCATCAATTTACTTCATGTCAAATATTCAAATTTATAATTCTATTCAATAATCAAACAACCTGATTCACAAGGAAAACACATTTAAATAATAAAATAGACCTAAATGTTTTTAATAATTTAAGTTGTTTAGTTATTAATAAAATATAAAAAACTACTTATTTATAATTAGAGCCATTATATTTTTGAGCCATTTTAAGGTTAAAATATTAAAAATGTGAAAAATATATTTAAAAAGAACTGAATAGAATGGATCACTTTGAAATATCAGGGGTGATTGTGATTGTGCCTTGGAGTAAAAAACCGTGAAATTTATAACATTCATCATGGATCAATTGTGTTTGCATTGCAGCCTGGAAAATTGTCCCCACTTGTGCGAGATTATTTAATCTCTTTTCTTTCGACTGTGATCATCGTGGTGATGTTATATGCAGGCGACCATCCTTTGCATTTCGACTTGTTTTAAGGGATTAGAATCCCCTTGTATTCTTTACTCGAGAAATAAAAGTGATTTCCAATTTTATTGTGACTGTGATCCTTCTTCACTCGAGAACATTGAAGTCGTCACAGCCTGCATTTCTAGTGTTAAATTGAAAGTCAGGTGTTGTAGTGTTTGGACCTCGTTTTGATACTTACCGGACTCTTGTTAAGCATGTAAGCTCCAGCTAAGGCTGCGGCTCCCCCAGCAAGCGCTCCTCCTAATGGAACGGAACTACCACTATGACTCTAGAAAAAAAATGCATTTTTTAATTTTCAAACAAAATATCATTCATCTAATCATTTAAAAGTTAGATTCCCTCGAAGTATTTTTTATTTTCATGAAAAAGACAACTTTTTTGATACAGTTGAAACAAATAACTAAAAGGTGAAATCCAATTTCAATAAAACAGACTCCTTCACCATGTGTTACAACTGATAATCCAGCACTCAACTAGTTAAAGGCCTGTTTCCTATTGGGCTTGGGTTGTTGACTTTGCTTCTGTGATTTATCTGAAAAGGGTCATAAGCAGTCGTGTCTATGGTTGTGCTAACCAATTTATAAAAGAGCAAAAATAAAGTATTACAGATCTATTAGAAGCAAGTCTGCTACTCTCAGTAGATTTCAATCAATACAATAAACAAATACATAACATATGATATTTTCTAGTGTAACTAATAAAAAACCGACTCAAATACTTACCATTTATGCACAAGTTAATTTATCATTTATAACTTCCCATTAACATTACTAGCATAAATCTATAAAGGGAGTTATTGAAATGATTCCTGGAGAATAAAAGAATTAAAGGAAAATACCTTCAAGAAATAGGAATTAACAAGATTTTATCAAATTTGTGGTACAATGGTAATAGCACAGGACAAAACTCAATGCAAAATTTTCAACCTGAAATAAAGAATCGTATGTAAAATACTAATACTGCCATAGATACTTCTAGCTAGTAAGGTCAATACGAACTTGTCACTGAGAAAAATATTAACCTTTTAATGAACCTGGGGGACAACAATGAAAAATGTCAAGTCCTGGACATAAAATGAGATGGATAAATCAAGTTCAGTTTATCAGAGTCCTTTTTGCAAATTTCATTTTCATGTTTTGGTTCCAGCAACGATTTGTCTTATCCATTTAAGATAAGACAAGTTAATAAGTAGGATTCTTATATTTTGACAAATTTCTTGCTCATTTTAAATACTATTTCTTGAATGGCCAATTTTTTGAATTTAGTATATTATCAACACCTTTTGTTTTGTAACGTAGATTCTTTAAGAGAATTCAAAGATTATGTTGCACAATCTCTGTCACTAGAAACACAGAAAGATCTTTCCAGTTTAGAGCACGGGGCCAATAATACAAAAGTTGCGGACATGGGTCATGTTAGTTTTTCTTATTCCTAATTTTCAATTGTGTATATAAACAGTGATAATTAAGATTAATTTAACTTCCAGAAATAAGTAAGCAAAGAATTTTTTTATATTACTTAATGACATAATTATTGTAATTTTGCATCGATATTTTCTAGAACTCTATTAATGCATAGGTGCTTTCTGGTGGGTCAACCTTCTTTGAGAATGAACTTATCTCCTTGACATGACTGAATTGCAGGCGTGAATTTCATATTTTCAGAGAAAGATATTGCATACTCTGTAGATTCTTGAATCCACTTTAATTTCATGTGATTCACAAAAATGAAAGGCATATAGGAAAAAAGCATTATAATTTCTAGTGTAAAAAAAAATTAATTTTAAACTATTACTTAATGATAACATCTTTAAAAAAAAAGGAATTTAAATGTCAAAATTTGGATAGACTGTAAGAATTTTATATTATGCAACAGTAAGACTATATTCTAAAAACCTACATAAATTAGTACAAAAACAATAATGATACAAATATATTATTCAAATACATATAAAAGAGATATTAAAATTCAGAATCATTCAAATGCATTTTTTTTATTTTAATTTAATATGATTATTTGCAATCTGTTTTAAATTTTTAATATGCAGTTATTAGGATGCCATCTGCCGAACTGAAAAACAAATGGAGAATGCAGTAAAGTGCCGCCATTACAGATTATACACATGTTATCTCTTGACAGAAATAAATACACGAAATGAAAAATAGTAATTTAATCGAAAATTTTACCCAAATTAAATTTTACCAAAAGTAATTTTACCCAAACCACTGTGTTGTTTGGATTTTTATCCTCATCAGTAAAAAGAATATCCAGGTAAATATGAGCCTGTGCTGCCACCCATTACTCTTTAGGAAAGATATTTGCAAATTTTTACTATAAAAAATAATTTTTAACAGCAGAAAATATGTGGTGGTATATAATACGCATTAGAAGAAAATTTTAAGTTTTTAACATATTGTTACGAACTTGTTAGTGAACTTTAAATTTAACATGGGACTCTATAGGTGTCTTGACAAATTAGCAAGATACTGGCTCATTGGCAACAGTTTTGGCAAGCTATTTTTGTTGCCAAGTTCATCTTTAAGTGCTGCCAAATGTTGCCAAGTGTGGCAATATGTGAAAACTTCCAGTTCTGGTTTCTGGAATATTCCAGCAGTTTCTTCGAGTCTATATAAGGCAGGCTGAGTCCCAAACGAGGAAAGTCGTTAAGTAGATTTCTCGGTACGCACGGTGTAGTGTTTTGTTTTATGTGAAAAGAGGTACAGAAGCCCACCGCATTGTGCTCGAGTTGATTTGCGATGATTTTGGTACGAGTGTGCAGTACCTTAACCTTGATGCCTTTCTGTCATTGTATTTTCAAACTGATTGCAAATAAATTATTGTTTTCGCGCTGTCTTACTTAGATTCCATTCGATCCCAGCTTTGAAGTTTTTTTAACATATAATGTGCAGATTACAGCAGGTATTTTAACTATCATTAAATACTGAAAGTACATACTTACTCCATGCTTTGATCCTGTTCCAGTTAAGAGAGACCCGACTCCGCTGATCAAAGATGCAGGTCCGGCCCCAGCCATCCCTGGTATGCCGTAATGACTATGCTTGTGCTTTTTATGTTTCTTACCCATCACATGAGATCCAGCAACACCAGCCAAGGCAGCCGCTCCAGCTGCAGCTATTGGACCCAAATCAAAACCAGACTTCTGTTTCTCTTGACCCTAAATCAAAAATACAGAACACACAACTTTATATGGAACTTTTTTTTTTAATTGTTATCACAAATACATGGGATTTTCAGCATCTGTTTTCTATTTTTATTTCATTAGTTATGCTGAAGATACTTTTTCTATAAAATGAGAATTTTGTACACAAAATAAAAAGTGAGAAATTGTTTCAAAAACTTTAAAAGTTTTCCTGACACACTGTGCTCAGTCTTACAACACAAACTGAGTTTCATTAATAATTTTTGCTTTTTTTTGTAAACAATAAGTATCATTCTCCACCTATCTGCATTTTTAAAATATAACAGAAATAGTATACTAGGAGAATAAATTTTCTTCGCAAAGCTAAAATAATATCTAAATTTCCATTTCGATGACTATAAATAGCAAATGATATAAACAAAAAAAAAGGCACAGTTTATCGTAAGTTTATAATGTATTGACTGTAAAAATCTGAAATGAATTAAAAAATGGTTTGTTGCCAATCAGCAACACTAGACTTTAACTGAAACATTTTAACTGAAAAATTAACTTTTCTTGTTAAAATTTTATAATATTAAATACAAAGGAATTTTAATAACTATAATAAAGATATTTTTAAAAGTAATTAATTCTTATTACATATTTTATTACCACACATTGATTTTATAATGCGGAACAGAAAATAGACTGCTTACTTTATGACACTGGACAATATGAGTACAAATTATTCACAAAAGTCTTTGTCACAATCTTTGAGAATGTCAAGTTTGACTGTATATACATTTGAAAAAAATAAACTACAATTATAAACTACTACTAGAAGAAAATAGAACTAACACTGCTTATACTCCTCTAAGCTGAATGGAACTTTATGCCTATTGTTGCCAATTGGCAACAAACAGAAAAATCAGGCTACAACAAATATTTTACATCTAAAGAAAGTCCTAAATATGTGCTACATACATTACCCTCTCGTGTAATAATATTTGCTTGATTACTTTAGAAGAAGATACAGTATATTTTCGAATATAAGGCTATTCCTATATAAGCTGAAAGTGATTTTCCTTCAAAAATTTTCCCTAAGTTCAAAACCCATACATAAGCAGAAATAAAAAAACAATTTCTAGAAAGTTCAAATATGTCCCCAAGTAAGTAAAAGGAGAGAGATATTTTTCAATCAAATTGCTTTAAACAAGGTTCCCACTCTTTTTCCAGAAGAAAAATTAAGGACTTTTTAAGGAATAACTTGAAATACATGGCATAATGACATAAACCGTATTTCCTGAGGAACCTATTTTAATGATTATGAACCAGACAAGGCATGTTCAATAAATGCCCTACAATATTTCAGAATTAAGTTTTTAAAAATGTATAAAAATTAATATAAGATAAATCTATTTGACAAAAACTAATTTTGAAAAATGTACATCTAAAGTTTTTTGAGTGATCAAACTAAAAATAAATTGTGAATAAAATACAATATTATAAACAGTACTTTCTAACGGTTTACAAATGACATATATATATATATATATATATATATATATATATATGTGTGTGTGTGTGTGTGTGTGTGTGTGTGTGTGTTTATATATACTAGCTGATTATACCCGATATTGCCTGGGAAAGAAGGAAGTTTTAGACTTTTCTATTACATCTAATCCAAAGAAAATTAAACTTCCATAAGTAACTGAAATAGCTACAAAACCTCCACCCTCCATGCCTCATTTAATTAAAATCTGCTTGACTGTTAGCTATTAGGAAAGGGACTTTATACTTTAAACCTAAAATATGCGAAAGATTATTTATTTGTCAAATAAGTTTTCTAGCTCTTGACCATAAAAAAATACTAATAAGCTAAAAGTATTTTCATAATTTTTTTAAGGATATCAAGGAAAAGAATTTCGAATTACTACAGTAATATACTAAGAACATATATGTATTTGAGGATTTTCTTTACTATTAATACTGCACTTTTGGCTAGAAATGTTAAAGAATGTTATGAACTTTAACAAATATTTATTTACTATTTACAAAGGAATTTCCAATAGTGCAAATTCACATACATAAATAATTTCATTTTGAAAGTTCAACACATTTCTTTTTTTTTATCAGAAATTTTTTAGCTCAAGTTCTGTAACTAAGCTACTTTTTCTTTTATATCTTTCCATGGAAGAAATGGATAGTGTTCCAATTTCAAAAATAAGGAGTTTTTAAGGACCTTTGATGAAAATTAAGTAGTTTTAAGGGCCCTTAAAAATGAAAGCTAAAATTAAGGAGTTCTTAGGGACTTTTAAGGACCGTGAGAACCCTGTTAAAGTAAAAAACTAGAACATTGCTTCTCAAATATTTTTTGCGACCAAATCCAATTAAGTGCTGCAGAGGTAGGGAAACTTATCTAGATTATTGCCACAGCACACAGTTTAATAACCGCAGTGCTATACCATGCAGCCAAAAATATTACTTATATTCTAACGACAATAGTTTCAACACTTGCAACCCTAGATAAAGATAAATTTTTCATAAATTTAAACAATATAAACTTTAAAAAAAAATGCTATGTTTCGTAATGGATTTATTGCTTACAACTTATGTAGAATTATGTTTGTTTAGAAGATTAGCTGATCTGATGCCATTATAGTACTGTTGTTTTGGAACGATTATAACACAGATAAGTCATTTAAAATTTATTTTTTAATTTTTGTGTTTTTTCTCAATTCAAAATTTTGGCAAACATTATTTTTTCCCCCTTAAGCATTTTCTTTTTTCTTCTTTACTGTTTTTTTTTTTATTATTTTAGCCTATTTGGCAACTTTTTGTCACCAGGTAAAAATTGTTGCCAAATTAACACTTGGCATGCGGGTATACTTCACAGCTAACTTGCGCATGCAGCGGGCATTTTTTCATGAATCAGGCAAAAGTTTAGTTATTCAGAAAAATCGCAGTCAATTGAAAACTTTGTTTTTATGAATGAAACTTTTTCTTTTTTTACACTTTAATATATACTGTATGATCAGTGCATATTTCTTCATCACTCTCTTTGTCACAACAGCTCATTTTATCTATTTTGTGTTCAACAATAAAAAACCAAGATTCGAATTGACCCATGACTTGCACGTTCGGTAGCTAGGAATTCGATTGAAGACGAAATAATGCAAAAAAAAGAGTCACTCGAGAATTCTAAATTGTGGGGAAAAAAAATGCAAACAACATGCATATAATGTCACACATACATATAATTGTACATATTTAGTATATTTGGGGTGGTTAGCGAGTATCCACCCCAAATCTACTAAATACGTATTTTTACATGGCTCAGTGACAGACTGCAAAAATGTAAAAATATGTTGCCCGCACACAAAGTGTTAACACATCTGTTTCATAGATCTGCCAGTAGCCAGAATGGAACCAGAGAGGTCTTAAGGGAAGGTTTTTTGGTGTTAAAACAAAATCCATTTTAGAAGTAAAATAAACATATATTGAATTCCATAAAATAGAGATTAAAAATTCTTCCAAAAACCATCTTTTATCCATCTCAAAAATACATCGGATTTACCTGCTAGTACCTCATGGTCAAGGCTTACAAACACAAGATAGCACACAATTGAAAAAATACAATATTTAAACAACTTTTAAAGTAGTTAACATCTGTTAATTATATGCAAAAACTGGGAAAACGGGAAAAACTAGGGTTTTACAAATCTCCATTGGTTTAAACAGTTAAGTAACCAACAGTTAAACTTTGTTTACATTACATGTATAAACAGCAGGTACAGTTAAGTTAAAAATATTGAAAAAAGTGACAGGAAAAAAATATTGGCATAAAGTAAGTAAGAACATAATAAATAAAATTCCATTTTGTGTATCTTTAACTTTAGTTGTTTAATTTTATTAACTTTATTCAACCATATGCTAACAAATAGCTTATGACACAAATACTAATCGAAATCCTGATAAAATTTATATTTTGTCTTGTGGTGAGTCATAAAGTTATTTTTTTTCCTTTGTGTTTTTTACTAAGCCTCGGCAATACTAAACATTTCTACCTGTTCCCCTTACCATCTTAATAGAACAATACAAGATCAAATTTTGCCTTAAAATGTTAAATGTCAAAAACTATATAAAATGTTAAGCAAATATATTAAAACAATCATGCAAGGGAATCATTTCAGAGAAAGCTATTATATATCAATTGAAAAAAAAAAAGCTAGTATTAAGTGAAACTAGAGAAAATAAATAATTCAATAATAAAATAAGGTAATTTCTACTTACTGGATAGACAACTGATGTTCCAGAATAAGGTCCAGGTTGTGACGGATAAGGATATCCAGGATAATATCCTGGTTGTTGATGTGGATATGCAGCAGGTTGAGGAGGATAGTTTCCAGGCTGCTGAGGATAACCTTGTTGAGGTAAATAAGGATAGGCTCCAGGTGGAGGTCCATATGGACTAGTGTGCCCCGGAGCTGGTCCATAAGGAGAGGGTGAAACACGGCCAGAAGGATACATATTACTCTCTGGAGGAGGACCATAAGGGTTTGGACCATAAGCCCCACCTTGGGGAGGTCCATAAGGACTGTCAGTAGGCGAAGGAATATTATACATCGGAGACGGACCAAAGGATGGATTTGTCGGATATGGTAATGATGATGAATCAAACGGCGATGGCGGACGGCCAGAAAGTGGAGGAGGCTGAAACAGAAGTTCATTCAAATGAATATCAAAGTAATCCACATACAGTAAACACTGCTTAATGCAATCTAATCACGCCAACTCAATTGTGATAACTAGAACCAGTTGATTATAAATAAGCAAAAAAATATAGTAATGATACACAGAGGACAGAAAACATTTTGCTTAAGATAATAAAATGACATACAAGAAAAAAAATTCAAATTGATAGATGACAAAATAACAATGTGACAAAGCAACGAAGAAATGATCTAATTTTGATTCATATTCTCCAAACCCATTTGCCTCATCTTGTCATTCCTCATAATTGATAACATATCTGCATCAGAAACAAGATGCTTGTGTTTGATACATACTCACAAATGTCATAATGCAGTCAAAGTTTGTCCAAGATTCAAAATCTGGAGTAGTCATTCTAGGAAAAATGTCCCTTATCTTATATAATGTGACACTCCACAAACTTGTGTAGGAATCACCTATTGAAAATGGCCTAAAATTTGACAACATTTTTGTGTTCATTCAAAAATGACTGTTTGGACCCACAGCTTATGGATCCTATGCATATTCTTACTCTTGTCTACAATATTTAGATACTGATCTCTAAGCTGTAACTAAATAGTATAATTTACTACACACTATATTACAGTTCATGATAAATAATTGTTTGCTACAGCAATAATAAATCCTTGCACACTTTAATACTTAAAAAATGTCTCATCTTATAATTTAGAAATGAGGACATGTAGAACACATAAAACAGATTTGAAGGATAGTATGAAATAATAAATATGATATCTGAACTATACATATAGATCATGAATCACAATAACTTGAAATGAAATTTTTAAAAAAGAAATATTTAGCATACCTGCAATCTGGAATGAAACCAAGAATATCAACTATTAATTTTTTTTTTAACTGCTAAATTAGTTAAAGAGGAAATTTGAAAATTGACCACTCTTTAAAAGAAAAAAAAAGAGTAATTATAATAATAATTGTAGTTTCAAGATAAATTACCGTAAAAGTTTAGAAAGTATACCCTATATTTCTAAATATAAGCCCATCTATGTATAAGCTAAGAATCCGATTTTACTTAAAACATTTAGCCAAAATTCAAAACCCAGGATTGATTATGCCTCTAAGTAAAAACCCTGAAATTTATATTCATCATCAAAATCCCAGAACTAAAAAACAAAAATTAATGATATAACAAATAATTGCATGTTACTAATATAAGATTTAATGCAATGTTAGTCAGTTTCAAGCAGTGATTTTAAATGTTAGTGAATTAAAGCAGTAAGTGCTTTAACAATAAAAATTAAAAGCTAAACTTCTATTGAACAATCTCCCTCTTAGATATCAAACAAGATAACCTTTTTAGAATTGAATACCAAATACATTTTATTGACAATAAATCTATTTTCTGGTACAATAAGCACTAAATTAAACCCTAATCAGACACAGAAGTAAAATATAGAGGATTGAGACAAACATCTCTTGCAAGTGACAAGGAAAAACAACTTTAATTCTAAGCAACTTCATGTTGTCTTTATTAATTTCCCAATTTTATGCTGAATTTTCTAGATTGCAGCTGTGGCAGTTTGTGATAGACCACGAGGCCTATAATATTTTTAACTATGGTAACCCTATTTAGTTCCATGGATCTGTACATAAGCTAATTCCTTATTTTAGGTCTAGCAAAAGTAACAAAAAATTCTCAGCTTATATACGATATCTTAAAAAACAAACAAGACAAAAATTGCCTATATTTTAATGAATAAAATAAAATTTTAATGGGGATAAAAAAACCAGCATTAAAACTACAGTTTAATTAAATCCAATTATAAATTTTTATTTGAAATATTACTATAAATTTCATTTTTTAACTTAAAATAATTATATAAACACAATCTAAGTGACTATAAAAACATACTTACAGCAAGACTAGCTTTAGTTTCAGGTTCAATTACAAAGCCTAAAGGTTTTTCATCTCCAGATCCCTGAAATATACAAATGATAGAAAATTATCATTAGACAGATAAAAGGGAGATAATAAGGGAATTATTTTATAAGTTGAACACATTTTAATTTATTAAAAAATTAAAAATTAAACACATACACAAAAACTAGTGTAGTTTGAAATCGTAAATAAAATTATAGAAATATACAAAATGATATCAAAATTCTGAATTCAATTTATGAATTACAAATTTCTATAATTCCAACACCTGAAAATCCTTATGGAATAATTATAGTGAACGTGATTCACAAGAAATCCACACCTGTAAGCTGTAGTATAGAAAGAAAAAAAATTAAATGTTA
The DNA here is from genome assembly GCA_032207245.1 of Pardosa pseudoannulata. Taxonomy (NCBI): domain Eukaryota; kingdom Metazoa; phylum Arthropoda; class Arachnida; order Araneae; family Lycosidae; genus Pardosa; species Pardosa pseudoannulata. The sequence goes on from CM063505.1 coordinate 1,586,082, forward strand.
TGCTGTTTAAATATTTTTAGTGAATGGCATACCAATGGCTGAATAGGTGGCACTACAAGTAGGAATCAGAATTGAAATTAATCTCTCCAACAATAGTTATTACATGAATCATTTCCTCCAGCTCACAACAAAGAAACGTCAACCCCATTACAGAATCCTCATTAATTCTATTGTTATCTTTCAAACAAGACTTGTCTTTTCTATTTAGATTAGGGTTTGACGATATCTCCAAATTTATATAGATATTATTGAAATACTGAGAGCATTTAAATAAAGAGTAAATGATGCAACCATTTTTAAAAGACTCTAAACATTCCAACATTCCCCATAAGCCTTGAGTGCAAAATATATCACATATTGCTGGCTATTGAGATCCAACAGCAAATATCTTCCATATATCCCAATAGCTACAGGACACTCATCAACATCTGGTTTTTACCCAACTGCATCGTATGAATGGATCTAAAGATCTTCATCGAGACAGACTTTATCAAACAAAGCTAGTAACAAGGAGAAATATTGCTTAACATTCATATTTGCAGAATACTCGGGATGTCCATAATATCTTGTACAAAGTAAAAACCTTATCGGTAACGGGAGATATATCAGCAGAGCAGAATTTTAAATATTCTTACTTAAAGACTATCAATAATTAAAAATATATTGATTGACAATCATGCATATTTATATTTTGCAGATAGATGAATTAAGTAAAAATTTACAACCTGATTAAATTAAGTTCTAACAAATATATTTATCAAATTATCTATATTTAACTAACAATTTGAGTTATGATTCTGTAAAGGGGGATATCCACAAATTGAAAAATAAAAGCAATAGATTCCCCCAGTGTCATAGAAATCTGAATATCATTCGTAACTTCAGCCTAAAATTTAACAGGCTACTGGAAATATTGGCATGAATTTTTGTAAAAATAGATCCCAAAATTAAAATTTTTTTTTCAAAATCTGAAATTTTTTATTCATTTGAAATTTTACAATTTAAAAGGAAAGCTTATTAAAATTCCTTTTTAAAAGAAATAATAAAGTTGTCACTATTTTAATTTTATAGTCAGTACTACAGTGGCACTAATTTAAAAAAAAAATCAAGTGATAATTATGAAAATTAGAATGCTTTTAGTATTATAACAAGTTTTTTTCAGTTACTTCACAGAAAAATATGTCAAATGAAAAGTGTCCCAATATGTATACTTATATTAGTCTACTCGAATAAAATTATTGTACTTTTTTTATTTACATATAACACAAGGAATTGTTACTATTGTAACCTTTCCATGAATATCATTTTACAAAATAGTTTAAGATGTATCCAAATTTGATAATAGAATAAAAATAATTTTAGGTTAAAAATTAAATCTAAATAAATTTCAGATGACTCTAAAACTGGTGACATACAGAAACCTTTTCCCCACAGAAAGTCTGTTTAATCCATAACTTAAAAAATATCTGTTGCCAAGAACAATTGCAATTTTCAAGAACAGAGAAATGTGTATATACTTAGCTAAAGTTTCTCCAACTAATTAGCCATCATCAACTTATTCTTTTATATAAGAGTTCATTTGTCTTTGTGGGGGAGCAGATTCTCATGCCCATGTAATCCAAAATTCATAAGTATATTCATTTAAATATAAAGTGCAATCAAAATTGATTACTTCAATTGTTCTCTGTAATTAAAGTAATTGTGTTCTATCCAATTAAAAGTAATCAGCAATTACTTTTATTTCTATTCAAAGTAATAGATAAATATTAATTTGATTTTAATCATAGAATACCATTATATCTCAGTAGAATTAAAAGGAACTAAAATTATTTCAATTTTGTAATTAGGACTTTCAATACATTTGAGAAGTTTTGAATTCGTTCACTGGAAACTCAAGAAAGATGTTATTTTTACAAGGAGCAATGTTAGAGGATAACTAAAATCACTAAAATAGGATGGTCAAAGGAATATAAAATATGGCATTTTCATGTTTTTTAAATCATTAAAAAGCAATTAATATAATTATATGCAATTATGAAAATTTCAAAATCAAGCATATTTTGAGACTATATATTTGCTGTCACATTAATTGGTCAAAAATAATTAGTTAGTAATAAAATAATTCAATAAAGAGTCAATTGTTCATAGTAAAATAACAATAACAGTGAATGACTTGCTGTTACCTCATTTTACTGCACGAATTTGATCTCATTTCTGACAAGATGATCAAAAACCCTGCCATGGTGACTTTTCAAATCATTTCTTAACCCTTTAACGAACGGTGGTTTTGCCGCAAATCCACCTGTTAAAAGTTTCTTTTTTCTAATTTTAAAGACATATGAATCATTTTTTTTTTTTTCTAATTTTCTATGTTTATGACATTTTAAACATACAGCAGATAAAAACACTACACTTAATTCATTTTTTCCATTTGAAATATGCATTTTTAAACTTGCTTTACCCAGAAAATTCAGAAATTTGATTTATCTTCCTTGTGACCCCAAATACCTATATCATTCAAATAACACTTAAAAACTATTTTTATATTCTATACTTTTAATGACAATTATTGATTGCACTCCCGCCTTAATAAAAATTTAAAAGAAGGTGTTACCTTCACACAGTACAAAGGATGGTTCTGCATTTAAACCAGGCCTCTAACATTTCTTCCTTCCAATGAATGCACATTTTTTTTCATATATTTTACATTTATAAGGTTCATACGTAACATTTATAAACAAATATCATTCAATCCTAAAAAATTTATATTAGTGTCCTTCAAAGGGTTAATTATTGGAAAAATTTCACATTAATCAAATTTACTACGTAAACACCATGTCAAAATAAAAAATTTAAGCTTAATTAATCTAAAATGCATAGAACAGGATATTGTACATGAGTAGGTTGTGACGGTGTCAAATACTTATTCCGGAGAGCTCCAAACTACAATAAAATAAGAAAGAAATATCAAACAATTTTTCTTACCGATGATTCGGTAGGGGATTTTGCTAATGATTCAAATTTGATCTCCTTTATCGTTACATCTCCATCAATGGCTACATGGCTTATACTGTTCAAAGGCAATCGATACTGAAATTCTGTAAAGTGCTGACCATTTACAGCAATCTACAAAATAATTTCAAAATATTACTTTTACAAATTCATATTAGCACTATAGAGCACACAAAAAGCTAAGTACAGATTTTTTTTTTTTTTCTGGTTGGAAATACAGTTCAAGTCAATGTAACCAATTAGACTAGTTATCCACTCCTTTTAAAAAATAGCAAAGAAAACCCTTTTTAGATGCTTGCACAAAGAATTATGTGAAGATTTGAATTTCAAAATACACAAAATGGTTCATTTTGTAGACTTTTTTGAGGTTGTACACTTGTCGGCATTTAAAATACAGTGATGTTTTTACATTTAATATCAGATTCCATGACATAACAGTAAATAAAATACTCATCAGAAAGATTTTCAAAAGATGTTGCTCAGAGAGAGAAAAGTGTTCAGAAGGAAAACTTTATTCCAAAAATGTTGTCTTGAGTGAGTAATTGAAATTTTTTTAGTTAAACATTATTTAGAAAAATATAAATTATGTTAAAATAACCATACACACATATATAATAAGTTAATAGCCTTGAAAATGTTACTGTGTACATATTAAATTTGTAAATGATTTACGTAAAGCTTGTTTTTTTTATGCCTATATGTTGCAATATAAACTGATTTTATTTAGTAAGAATTTCTTTCCAACATATGGATATTTACCAGTTAAATGTTCCAAATCATTTTATTACATACTTGCAAGATTTTTGAAAATATAATTAGTGTATTAAAAGTTGAAACTAGAAATAATTTGTTCCACATTCAAAAATTTTAATTTCCAAAGTTTTAGTATAAAATGCTAATGATTTATATGAAATTTTATTATGATGTAAAGAAAATATTTTATTTAGAATAACTTTCAACTAATGTGTTCTCAGAAGGTGCAAACAAAACATTTTTGTTATAAAAAAAATTCCTTTTTATACAATATTTAATAAATACATTAGTGCTTCCTGTAAAGGACATAATTCTGTTGGTCAGAAAAAGTTTAAAAATAAGATGAAAATGAAGAAATACTCTTTTGAAGCAAGTTTGGAATAAATAAAATGAAAATTTATCTCCACAAAAATTGTCTTTCCATATACAGTGAGTACTGGCTATAGGGTCCCCCGCTTATGTGTTCAGTTTTCTAAAGTTCCATCTAATTTAATAGGGAACATGCACTGCTTATACAGTCATTTTCTTGTTGCCAGTTATAGGGTCAGTTTCATATTTTAAACAAGTTTCCTTTTTTTTAGAAAAAGTCAATGCCAAATCGGAGAGGACATGAACTCAAGCCTTTATTCCTCTCCCTTTATTATTTGTGTAGACATCCCCTCTCTCAGTTTTCTTGCCCCCTGTGGATATCTGTCTGTTTATGGGTTGAAGTGATCTCTCCCTGCTTAAGTTGAAATGGAGACAAAACAAGTAAAGGAAAATTTTGTTGCATTTGGATCACATATCATGAATAAGAACGTTCATTTTTTAATTATTGTTTTGAAAAGAAAGAATTTATCATTTGCTGCCAAAAATGAATGGATTGAAAATTTTTTAAAAATCTAATCTCTGAAAGGCTACTTTCGTCAATGCAAATTCGATTAACCAGACAACCTTAAACAACATTTTAGCTGCCAAACTTGGGTCCTCAAGTGTTGAAATCTGTGATCAAGAAAGAAAATTTCAGCACTTGTCACCTTATGTGAATGTGGATAAGGCTCTTCTGTTATAAAATAAAAATGCACGGTATATGCACAATAGGGTTGTATTGTTCCGCATATAGGGTTACCCCACTTATAGGGCCCAATTTTTCTGGACCACTGAGCTGACCATATAACCGATACAGACTGTATTGAAAAAAAGGCAAGTATGTGCTATTAATGGAATATTTTACATTCAAAAAATTTAAAATCCAGTTTTTCTTGTGACTGGGAACAAAGGAAATGCTTGCAATGTACCAGGTTTCAAACAAACCAACGAAACAGAGTGCAAGACAAAGCCCTCTATAGTTCTTAATGTACATTTTTAAATCAAGATTTTTCATGAACTTTAAAATCCAATACAAACATTGTGTCTATGCGTGTTACAGAAGTAATACAATAATATTGAATGTAATGTAATGATAATATTGAACGTAATGATATTTGTAATCTAAATACGGACATTCTGAAGAGGATGGGACAAAATCTATTTTTTTGGTATTAAGGTGTGTCAACTTCATTTGGAGATAAAAAGAACGGAAAAACCTTTGGTTACTCCAAGATTAATACCAAATGTTGTGACATCAAAAAACCAATTTTAGACAAAAAGGTTATAGACATTTACAAGCAGTCATATCTGCAGGATAAACAAGAATAGCATAATATTTCAACTTGAAAATGTTTAACTAGTAAATATTCATTGGATGGTTCACTATATAATTCTATTATATTTTTATAATTTAAAACTAATAATTGAATATTTTGTTACAATAAACATAGAATTGCAAATGTTGTACCTATTTTCATGAAATTGCATTAAAATCACTATGTAATTATTGGTTACATTTTTAACTTATTAAATATTAATAACATCAAAGTTGTAAGGAATGTGGATCCCACAACCAGTGTTTCACATGCATATGCCTTTCTTGTTTTCAGTAAAATTGCCCCCATTGACCCCTTTCACTCAGCGTTCCTTGAAATTGGAGTGACCGACTAAGGGGGGGGGAGCTGATAAGGTTCTTCGGATGCACTCGGTTGTGGTTTTGAAGGCCAGCAGTACATCTGGACGATAGAACTTCTCTTTTCGGCAGGGATTAAGTTGTGAGAAATGCAGATATCCCCGCCCTCGCAGAAAGGGAGAGAAGATGTGAAGAAAACAGGTCTGCGACTTGGAGATATCTCTTGATTTGATGCGAGAGAACATGATGACGGTTTTACGATTGGACTTTAAAAAATGCTCGGTTAATCCTTTTTGATTCTTGCAGGTTCTGAGGTTCTAAATATGACATTTTGTTTTACTCTAATGTTTCCTAAATCTTGTAAATAAAATTTGTGTTATCCATCTAAGCTCTTGTAGGAATTATTTTAATTCCATGCAACCCAGCGGCGATCTACGAACATACCTATCCCAGTCAAGTAGACAGGCAGGTCCCACGCAAGCATAACAGTGTGGTATAAAATAAGTTATTAGCTAAGCTAAATTCATTCCCAATCCAGTGGAGGATAATATTGAACACAATATTTGTAGCCTAATTTTTAATTTAGTTCAAAAAATCTGATATATGTTTTGATATTGATAAAAATTTCTTTTAAAACTCATTTCATAACAAATGAAATGCATAACAACTTAAAAAACTATTATTTAAATAATTATTATTTGGAATCCCATAAATACTTTACTAAAAAACTTCTGTACAATGAACAAATTTCATAAATTCAAAGTAGAAATGACATATTTCATGTAGAACAACCTCTTAAAAGAAAACTTTGAAAACATAATTCGATAAATTTTGTTATATATAGTGCAATAAAAAATTCCCTGCATTGAGAATATTCTCAGATTAAATGATGAATGTTTATATTAACTGAATAATGTATATTTGTGAAAATGAACATAATATAAATTAATTATTATTCTTAATCTACATTATTCATTTATTCAGCTAAAATAAATATTTTAGCAGCATAAATGTTATGTATCTGTTACATATTCTCATAAACAACATTGCTGAATACCTATATACAGGAAATGATATGCAGTTTTATTTTTATGAAAAAATTACAGTAATATTTGATTCTTATAAATATTTTGTACCTAATCAACCAATAATAACACAAAAATTCTCTCCATTTTTACGCTTATATATATGATTTCTCTTACTTTAAAATGGTCCACCTCAGCCAAAATTAAAATTTCAAAGTGTTCATCGCATCTGAAAGGAAAATCTGGTCCATGTCCCTCTTCAGGGCCCCAATTTTGATTTTCTAAAGAATTCCGTACAAGTCGTGGGGGAGGGGAAAATACTGGGCTAAGATGCAATGCTATATCGCTTCTCGGATTAGTACTTGATCCATTTTGAAGATTTATAGCAAAACTGAAAAAAACATGAAAGAAAGCCACTAATACTTCAGATAACTACTCTATAAAGGAAATTAATAATCTTATTTAAAGAACTTGAGATTTATATAGCTTGCTTTAATTATATACAACAAGACTTAACAATAAATACTGATCAGTTAAAGTTTCCAACAATCTATGTATATAAACTTCAAAAGTAATACAAAAAGTATAAATTTTAAGTAGACAAAGCACACTTTGCATATAACATTTTCTTATTCAAATTATAACATACAGATTTGAAGACTTTTTTAACTGTTATTAATTTAAATAATATGAAGCAAACACTTGTGGTTTTCAACAAAACTTGTCTGATAAAGTATTAACTTTCTCTAACCAAACAATGTATAATATTAGCTCAGATTTAACTAAATTTCAAGCGGTATTAGTTGTCAGTGTTAGCACAGTTATTAAACATCATTATTAACTTAAAACTTGCAAATTCTATCAGCTTTTTAGATTAATTCCAATAAAATTAACAAAAACTTATAGCAAAAAAAAAATAAAATAAAATAAATAAATCTAATAAATTATAACACAAATTGTTATAAAAACTAAAAAGAGAAATTATATATTGCTTTAAATAACTTGCCAAAACCTTTAACTTGAAAAACAAACAAAAGTAAGTGTGGCTATAACAGTGACCAAAAAGTGCCATGAAAAAATTTCACCGAATTATAAAAATATAATCAAGTGCATAAACCTTAATTATTTAGCTGCTTGTCACACCATCTTATTAGCATGAGCTATTCTTCCCAACAGTAAATGAATTGCAAAAACTTCCTATTTTTTCAAAGTACCAAAGCAGGTAGAAATATCAAACCCCTTGCTATATAGTTTGACAATTGAAATGGCCAAAAATTTTTCTTGGTGCTTTTTCGTCACCATTATAACCAACAAATACCACAAATGCATTAAGAATTCACAATCTAGTGAGAAATATAGCAAAAAATATAACAATCTAATGATCAAAATAATTTCAAAATTGACCTTCTAAATTTTTTCTATTATTTTATTTTGAGCTTTTCCCTGGCTTCTAGAAAAAATTTGTTAATTTAAGTTTTGGTAAATATTCTATATTTCCCTGACCATTTTACAACTCTTTATAAACCCTGTTATAAATAGAAAAATATATAACTTTTTTTTTTTACATATAGCAAAAAAAAAAAATATTTTTTTAAATGAACAAAATCCATTTAAATAGTGGTTAATAACATTTAATACAATAAAGTAGCTACTAAAATATGGTTAGAATAAAGTACAATTACTGTTGATTATATTGAATTAAGAAAAGATGACATTATTATTAAATTGATTGCAGAACTTTTTATACTTAGACTAGTGCTTATAAATGAACAAACAAATATATTCATATTTTCTAAATGTAATACATACCAAGTAGCGGAGCTTGCAACAGTTCCAGAAATTCTAATCAAACAACCAGGATTAAGGGTGGCAGGTAGGAATTGAATGCAAGGTATATCCTAAAAACAATAAATATTAAAGTATATTTAGATTTTAAAAAAAAATCAGATTAACAAAATCTTCTTGTGTAACCCTCAACATAGATACATAAAATAATTCTATTCTGACCTCTCCAGGGTACCCACTCTTTTTCCAGAACAAAAATTAAGGACTTTTTAAGGACTCTCTAAGGACCAAAGTTACTTTTTATAAGGGCCTACTTGAAACACACGACATAACGGCATAAATCCTATCTCCTAAGGAACCTATTTTAATGATTATGAACCAAACAAGGCATGTTCAATAAACACCCGACAATATTTCAGAATTAGGTTTTTAAAAATGCCTAAAAAGTAATATGATAAATCTATTTGACAAAACCTAATTTTGAAAAATGTACATCTAAAGTTTTTGGAGAGATCAAACTAAAAATAAATTGTGAATAAAAACAATATTATAAACAGTACTTTCAGAGGATTTAAAAATGACTGATATTTGTATTTATATAGGTTTATATAAATATATATATATATATATATATATATATATATATATATATATACTAGCTGATTATACACGGAATTGCCTGGGAAAGAAGCAAGTTTTAGACTTTTCTATAACATTCAATGCAAGGAAAATTAAACTTCCGTAAGTAACTGAAACAGCTACAACCTGTCCCCAACCTTCATGCTTCGTTTAATTAAAATCTGCATGACTGTTAGCTATTAGGAAAGAGCAGCTGACTTTATACTTTAAACCTTTTAAATATACGAAAGATTATATATTTGCCATATAAGAAAACTGATAGGAAATCACATGAGACTGTGGATCTCGTCAAGGGAGAAATGGATCACGTTCCAATTTAAAAAATAAGGAGTTTTTAAGGACCTTTGACATAAATTAAGTAGTTTTAAGGGCCCTTAAAAATGAAAGCTAAAATTAAGGAGTTCTTACGGACTTTTAAGGACCGTGGAAACTCTGCTCTCAAACAAAAAAAAAACTGTAACTAAATTTAGAATCAAACAAATAAATAACACTTAAATTATTTTATATGGAGTTTATAACACTACCCAACGAAACATAGAATTCAAAGCAAAACTCTACAGCCTTTATTAAGATAGTTAATTAATATATCAAATTTAATAATATAAATAGACGTTTTTGTGCATTTTACTTCAGATGCACAATAATATAAAAAATTAAGAACATTTAACAACCGCATTTTCAAGAAATTCAACTTAAGCTTACAGGTGAGAAAATCGTAGAGGCCATAGTGGAATCTAAATTTCAGAAATACCGTCTGTCTGTTTATATTGGCCGATTATGTTACGGTTGTAGGTATTTGAAGTTTAGTTGACAGATGATTACCAGAAATATCGATTATTCATCCATACTAACAGTTAAAATATTTCAAATTAAGTTCTAAATGAAAATTATGGGAAATAACGAGACAGTTAAAAGAGGAATATAAGAATTCTTTTACCCGAGTGCTTGAAGTGAAATAAAGAAGTTGATGAGTTTTAATAATACTAAAAGAATTGATTACATTAAGTATAAAAGTTTATTTTTGAAAATAGAAAGTTCTATTTAACTCAGTATACGTTGAATTGAAATTTTGAAGCTGTTTGATGAAAATAGGAACAATGTTTCCTTAAAAGGAAAAGGGTGGTTATTGAAAACTCTGGAGCTGCCCACGTAAGTTGCCCACATATTATACGAGTCTACATTTAAATTATTTCATTTGATACTGCACGCACAAAACAAAGAGTTGTATTAATGATTATATTTTAATATAATGTATGACAGAAAATATTCTTTTCATGCAAATAACATTCAAGTTGTCAAACTAGTGATCGTAATTAGTGTCATTCATGCACCTCATTTTCCATCACTGATCACTTAGACATCGCTAAAGTTCACGTTAGTTAATTATTCCCTTTGACATTTCCTAGACAACAGCAAACACTCTCTAGTAGCCACTGTGTGATTGGTAATATAATTTCAGTTGTCAGAAGTTTAAAAAAATTTGCAGATACTCAAAAGTTTATTACTGTATAGACCGGGGGCGTAAGCAAGGAAGGAGGAGAGAGGTTAAGTGTTTAACCCCCTCCCCCTTTCACCCACTTAGCACATACGTTCATATTTCGTCCCATTCTGGTTTCGTTCGTCCAAAATACGTCCCTTACTCGGAAGTGAGGTCCCATTATTGTCATTGCTTACGTAAATTTAACCAACATGTTCAAAATTTGCAACCTAAGCAACTAAATCTGAACGTAAACCATGAGATATTGTATGAACATAAATTCAATGACTTTTGGATTAAATTTCTACCAGAATTGTACGTAGATTACATTTAAAATCTAAGAGCATTTGCACATGCGCTATTGAGAAATTCATTCCACTCCATTTTATGTAACTTCTCACGCGCGTAATTTGTCTTCAAATCTTTAAGATAATACCCCATTGAACGGAGATTTAAATCTTGTTTTCGTTGGTGGGCTGGTTCTCCATATAAACAGAGATTAATCGTGCTTAGCCGTTAAACGACATTGGTGAGATCGGCCCTAATTCAACATGTATTTATTTCATATTGCGATTCTATTCGCAGTTTATTCACTCTCATCACGGTGTCATGATATTAATGATATCACCGTGATAAAGAATATTTCAATTGGGATATTCGTTGTGATTGTATCAGTAACTGCTAAGTACAGTTTCTGGTGATCTGTACAGAAGTGTCTGTGTACAACCAATCTCCTAACTCCAACGCATGCGCATTGTGAACGAAGGGAAGCTGGTTTTGAAGGGTTATACTTTCTAGAGATTTCGCCAACAGTAATGCTGAATTTATATAGTGTGCCGTTCGCCCAGGGCATAACACGCATTTTCATAGCACTTCGCCACATGCTTTCTTTGTAGTTGACTTAATTCGCTTAGTTTGTATTTTATTTCATGAAATATGTATGCAATATTTATAAAAACTTTTTATTAGGAAAGATCATTTAACCGCTGAATTTATATAATAATTCGCCGCGACGTGCTTTTTTTTTGTGGTTGACTTTAGAGATGTAAAAAACCCAGAATTTTGAAGAGGTAGGAATAAACCCGGAATTTTGGGAAGAAATCATTTTAACAATGTTTACATTTATTTTTTCAACAGTGGCTATTTAAGAACTAGCATATTATTTCTAAGAGATTTTTTTTTTACTTTTCCCAATATATATATATATATATATATATATATATATATATATATATATATATATATATATATATATATATATATATATATATTCAAGAAATAATAGCAATGGGCATTTAAATGATTTTATAGTAGTACTTATGTAATTAATTACCTTGTTAGTCTTATCAAACACATAACTGGTTGCTTCAGTTTTAATTGCTAATATAATAATTATATACATTATATTTGATCATTACTTATTATGTACATTGCTTTTTGTTAAACTTTCTCCCTCCTTTTATAATAGGAAAATAAATATCTTTAAATTTAAAATAACAGTTTATTATTTTTTGTGATTCATATATCATTTAAAGGTGTAATTAAATGACACTGTTGCATTTTGTACCCAACTCCTACACACACACACACATTATATATATATATATATATATATATATATATATATTATTTATATATATATATATATATATATATATATATATATATGACATGGTCCAGTAAACACACTAGTAAATATATAAATCAGTCCACACTCAAGTCATTCTTTTTCTTCTCTTTATTAATCCATTTCACGCGCTACTCAACAATGGCGTCTCATATTGGCGCCGAACCTGCAAACAAAGGCAGTTTTCACTACTTCGAGGAGCCACGTCTGCCTATAGTAATTTCTTATCGCTCTCTCTCTCTGCCCGTATCACTGCGCGTGAGCCGTATTTATGTGACTAATAATGCGAGGCACGTTACTCCCATTAAAAGAATCCCTAATTAAATCTCTTAAATTACTCTATATTTTAAATCCTGACACACACACACACACACACACACACACACACACACATATATATATATATATATATATATATATATATATATATATATATAGAGAGAGAGAGAGAGAGAGAGAGAGAGAGATGTTATTCAAGAAATTTAATGATTCATGGATTTTATGACATTGCAGATTATTGCCTAATATTTATGTAATAATAAAAATATTGGATATTTCTCAAAGGAAAAATAGACTCATACTTTCATGCTAAACATGATGCCTTGCCAAATAGAGTTAGTTAATCTCAATTATTAAATTGAGTGTTAAATTTTGTGAAAATATCAGATTTTGAGGTTTACAACAAAGACAGAAGAAATATTGTGGTTCCCATTGTGTCATAGGAATTGGCGACCCCAAAATACTTCAAAATTCCCATGTTTTGGAAAATTTCGAAATTCTCTTCCCAAAAAACCCGGTTTTTTTCCTACTGCTCACAACTCTAGTTGACTTGTTCGTAAAGATTACATTTTATTTCATGAAAAATGAATGCAATATTTGTGGAAAACTTTTTATTAGGAAAAATCGTTTAACAAAACATAAAAGAATGGGAACATAAATTTTAATCAGAGATTAGAAATTGCATCGGGTGACACAAAATTTGGATTCATTAAACGTGTAAGGGAGCATATAGATGATCCTAAACAATAGGAAGTACCATATAGGGGAGAGTAGATATAAATTGGATAGTTAACAAAACAACACTACTAATACAACATTGTAAGTTTCAGGGTAACAAACTGAAACATTTTACCGTTTTTAAAAAATATTAAAATAATAGTAATTATAGAAGTGTAATTTTAAAATAATAATTACAATAGTAATAAATATGTCCTATCCCTCCCTTACATGAGGCAGGAATGGGACCTTTTTCTGAAAGTTAAAATATATGCATAATTGTAAAAAATAATATGAAATATTCCAAAGTATGTGTGTCATTCATGTATATAAACTTTATTGATTATTGATTCTAGATTAATTTTTAAATAGTTAAAATATGAATATACAGTTATTTGTACATAATTTGACAGCTGGGTCTTCATCAAATTAACCTATTTTTGTATCACTTGTACACTTAAACCTGACTGACGACAAAAGAAATTTAATCTTCTATAATGTTAATTACATGTCAAGATAATTTTTAATTGAACATATTCTAAATTTCTGAATTTCTTAATTTGTCATTAGCAATTTGAGAATATTAAACAACAGAATGTATCCATCCAAAAATGATAACTGTATAACTGGTATTAAAAATGTAGTTTTTTTTTTGTCTTCTGTTTAAGAATAAAATATGAATATATAACATAATTAGTGTTATAAGAAGTCCTATATTGGATTTCTAAATTCCGAAATTAATATAAATAGTAAAGCATTAAAGTATACGTAAAAAATATTTCAAAACTGATTTGCCAATCTTCCGATACTGCGCCAAATATTAACACCTGTACTGAGGTTGTCAGTTTCTTTCTCTTTGGGGGGAGGGGTAGAAATCAAATGCGCATGCGTCGGAGTTGGAGTTTTGCTGGACACAGACTCTCCTTGCAGAAGCTCCTGGTAACGTTGCTAATGTAAATAAAAGGAAAGTTGGGTACAGTTTATAATGATTCAACGGGTTTCTAAGATTAAGTTTTATTCCTATTTGAAACACATTTCAAGACTTTATTGCCGGGGTAAAGTTTCTTTATCTGCCGAAGATATTCCCAAATTTCTCGACTCTCTTTGTTCCTGGAAGACAGGGTGCCGAAATTTATCAAATTGTGAAACCGGTCATTGATGTTCACTGTATTAATGACAATTTATATAATTTGAAATTTTCATGTGAACATAGAGGAATTGCCTTAGATCTCGAGAATGTTTTAAGATTATCAAAGGAATGGCTGGATATTAGAGATAAATATTTAGCACTGGTCGATAAAAATAAAGAAAATATCGATCAAATCCATCGTTCAAGTAGTACAAATGCTTTTAAAATATCGAATGATAAACGGAATGAAATTAGGGATAAATTGGAAGCTGAAAAGAAAAAACTTCACGATATTGAGGATATAGTCATGCCATTATTTCAAAAAATCCCTCATCTATTGCATGTAAATACTCCTTTACAGTGTAATGTTGTTGAAAGTTGTGAAAAACCTTTGAGTCCTAAATCGGAAGTTCCATCACATGCTCATATCGCCCAAAATGTTTTACATTTTACGAAAGATCCTATTGTTTCTTATTACATGACTGGAAAGCTTTCTGTTTTAGAGTCTGCTATTGAGTGTTTCTTCATTGACAGATTGAAGGCTTTAAATTTTTCCCAACTGTCATGTATGAATTTTTGCAAATCGTTCATTTTAGAAGCTATTGGTGCCGACCCTCACTCAAGTCTAACAGTGAAAGAAAAAGGTGCCAGGGAAGTTGGACAAAAATTGCATTTAGTGGGTGGAGCCTCTTTTGAAGCTTTCTGTGTTTATCTGACAAACATGAATGTAAACAAAGCAACTTTACCCATCCAATACTTTTCTCTGGGACGGAGATACAATGTGGCAAACAAAGACAAAATCTCTCCTAATTTATTTTCAGTTGTACAGTCTACCAATGTTCATTATGTAGTGCTTTCAGAATCTTCTTTGTCTGATTTGCTACTTAAAAGTATTGAAGAATGCTATTTAGATCTTGATATTCCCTATAGAATAGTGAATGTTGCTGCTATAAATTTAACAGTCGCTGAGAGTGGAAGGAAGCAAGTGGAATTGTGGTCACCAGCATTAAGAGATTATGTTCCCGTAGCATGCATTTCTCAGCATGATGATTTTGTGAGTAAGCGACTTCAGATTACATACGGTATTGAGTACATTAAAGAAGGATATTGTGACATCGTAGAAGGCACCTTTGTTAATATACCTGTTTTGATTGGATGCATAGTGGAAAATTTTCAGACGAGTGATCATCACTTTAACATACCCTCAGTTTTACAAAAATATCTTTTATAACAATTTGCTTGATTTTTTTTCTTGCAAATCAGTTTAAATTATTGAAATAAAATAATTAAAATGAGTGGCTAACTTTTCTCTAGGTACAAGATTTCTCAATTGGTTTAAGAAATATTTTAACGTTTAGGATTTGAAAATATGCATATTTTAACAGTAATAAAATTATGACATGTCACCTGACGAAAAGTAAATTTATTTTTCATGGCATTGGCAGTTTATATGAAATTAATCTTCTTTATTCAATAAATTAAAGTTATTGCAAAGACTTTTCGTATGTGAATATGCTTAAGTAAAAAATTTTTAAACCTTGTTTACTTACGTAATATTAGAGTTAAATATTAAGGTTTATTTTACATCATTCTTAAATTCAGTATTTCATATAATAGCATTGATATTATTTTGGAAATTATACTTTAATGTTAAAAGTTGTTAACACTTTTTTAAATGTATGAGATTATTTTTCTATTCTAGCAATGATAGCTATTCAAATGTCTAGTGTTGGGTAAAATTTTTCTTTGTCGTCATTCAATGAAAAAAAAAAAAGTCGCTGCCGGGTCACTTGTTAACCCTTTCGCGATGGGAAGCTCAAACTCACGCTTTTCTCTGAGGCTTGCAGTCACTTTTGCGAGTGAGTATCCTGGGCTGGAGGATTTTTTGCTATTAAGCTTAATTCATGAAATTAACGAAGTAGCAACGCGTTATTTAATAATGCTGCGTAAAGTATTTAAATGGAATAGAATTTATATATGTTTATAGATACTTTATTTACTTAAGCTATTTCTTATTTAAATATATATTTTACACTTTACTTTTTTTTTCATTTTTTACTTTATATTTAATTACTTTTAACATTGCATAACTGAATACTATGTTATTTAAATTTTTTTTGTATGAAAAATTTTTTAAAACAGGGATCTACAAAACAATCGTACGTTACAGTCATTGCACTCATAGTAATTCATTTGCCGTTTTGGAGGAATTTTCCGGAATGTGAAAAAACAAAGCATCGTCATCATCTTTGTCAGAAATGTCCTCCTCAAAATTAGAATCACTAGATCCATTTTGAACATAAAGAACAATAATAATATATTATAGTGTCACTATTACTAATATCCTAATCTGTTTCAGAATGAAAATCTGAAATATTTTGCATCATTTCAGCTATTTCAAGATCAGTTAAACACTTTCGACACCTTGAAAATCTAACAATAAAAAGAGAAAAAAATCAAGTCAGTCAGATCTAATTCTGTGCTAAAAACTGGACTGCAAACCGAAATACACAACGCTTTAGCAAAAATAAAACTCCCCTGCTTACATAAACAAACACCACGTGGAAATTTAAAGAGCCATCATAAAACATGTCAATCGGAAACATTTCTTTTCCCTCATGTTTATATAATCAAAAACCACTTGTATATGTATCAAACTACTCTCCTATTGAGTACAAGTTCAAATCTACATGTATCTAAATCCATATGGACATACAATGCCATCTTGTGTCAAAACTTATAGTTTTTAAAATGTTCCACAACACTGACACACATATGTGACGGTCAGGGGGGAACGAGAAAATGCTCTGGCACGCCAGCGTGTCGCCCGGGAAGTGAGTGCGTTTCTTGCTGGCACATATTTGTGACAGTAGGCGCGAAAGGGTTAATTGTACTCAAAGAGTACAATTCATCCTCATGAAAAGAGGAGTTAAAAATAGTCATATAACATATCTTAATACTCAAGGTCAAATGTCAGTGGAATGCTGCTGGAGTTTGAATCTCACAGTCAGCAAGGATGTTTGTAGGTAGAAGATCCCAGTTTCACTCACCCAAACTATAGACTACAACTGAAAATACAAAAAATTAGTTAATTTTTGAAGTAGGTATTTACTTATGTTTCAAACAATCAGAATTCTACAAAATACAACAGGCATCGAAATTTAAATCAATACCTCCTCTCTAAAATATAAGCAAATGAAAATGCATCTCAAGTTAACGATTTCCAAAAAAGGATGATTCTTTATTGTTTTTCGTTACTTATTGTTATGACCATCTAAACTTGGAAAATTCAAAATATAAAATTACTCAAAAAAAAAAAAAAAAAGTTTAAATATTAAAAAAATAAAAAATTTACTTTACTATAAAGTAGCTGGGGAAGCTGAACAGATGTGATATCTATGCTCTTCCGGCCGCCATGTTTTTTTCTTGGCGATCTTAGCAAAAAACCCTTTTTTGAAAATTGCCAAACAAAAATGGTGTTTTCTGAAAGATCACCAAGAAAAAAGGACAGATAAAAAAATTTTTGAGGGGGGAAACCCACTATATTGTTACAACTAAAGATATATAAAAACAAACATTTTAACACACATACTCACATTTTAATAAACATTAAAAAAAGAAAGTGTGCTCAACAGTCTGCAGTAAGTGCATACTAGTGCTAACAAAAATGATTAAAAAAAAAATGGTACAATCTGACCAGTGACCTCACCATGTGAACACGTCCGAACTACTAAAGCTAAACCACAAAGAGCTTTTTAGAAGTTATAAAAAAGGAGTATATGCTAAAAGGCTAAAGAAATATCTTTAGTTTCTTAAAAGCCATGTGGTACACAATGACAGATACTAACTAAAAAGATTTTTTTTTTAATAAAAAAAGGTGCGACCTCACTACGCAAGCACGTCCAAACTACACAAATCCAGTATAACTAGAAAAATCCAGAGGAATTATTTAAAAAGGTGAACCAATGGGGCTTAAAAAGCGAACCAGGGTTACCACCACAAAGCACCAATATCAGGGTAGTAAAAGCTAAACAGACATCGCCTGGCAAAATGCTCGAAATGGAGGCCACTCTGTTTCTTCCGTTGAAATTCGTCTCCGAGGCTGTGGCAGAAGAAATGATTTCAAATTTTAAAGGGGAATCGAGTCTAATCTAGACTTTTCAGCACTCTTCTGTTCTGTTTTTATTCTCAAAATAATTTAAAATTGTCAGACTAAAACACATATTTTTGCACATATAGTCTGCAGATTATCTAGTGGTGCGGACCATCTGATGATTTATGAAACTTTTTAAATAAAAAACCACGCCCGTGGACTATACAATGTTGTCATGGATTATGTAATTACTAGCTTCAAATACCTGGGTTTAAAATAAGGTTTTCTGTAGAAGCGTACAAAACTGTTTATTTGCTTGCAGTAAAAGGGTCCATTTATCTTAAAGCAATGTGATAGACAACATTTTTGGCAGTTCCATTTGGAGTGAGTACAAAAAGATTTTCCTCTTTGCTCACTCTGGAGCAGGCCACATTCAACTACCCACGAGAAAAGCATGGTGTCTGCAAGCAATCCCAAGAGACTTGTTGATTGTCATGGCAAAACACAGTTTCAAAGGGAACTGCATTCTCTTGAATTGTATGGTGTTGTCTGAGGTATTCTTGGAATGAAGACGTCCTCACTCTGTGAGTACTGTGGCTTGAATGACATGTTTCATCTGCTTTTTCACAATTAAACTTTTGTCATTGCACAACATAGGTGCATCCATATTTTGGATCAGCATTATTGGAGCACCCACTTTCAGAATCAAGTTGTGGGCTTGCAAATCAGGATTTTGGATGGAATTCAAGAACTCAAAGGGATTTTGTATTGTTTCGTCATCATTAAGGGTACAGTCTATGGACTTGTTGGCATATTCTTGCCCTGGAAGCTGCTTCTGAATGGTGACATTGAGCTTCTCAACCACATCCTTTCTGCTTGCAGTCCTGATCCTTGAAGTTTTGCTGAATGTGATATTTGTTGCAGTAAAGTATATATAACAAGGAAGTATTACTTACTGCTTTTGTTTAGTAAAGTTTTCTCTAAAATGTACCTCAGAACAGTTACATGGAGCACTACTTCTGGCTGGAGGATGACCTGTTTAAGAACCATGTCATTTTGTGTATGTGTACCAAATTTCACGTTATTGGGTTGTCTGGATCTTGAGTTATAAGGGAACAGACAACAAATGCGTCTTATATAGAGAGAGATATTGAAATGTAATTGCATAAGGAATATTAGTTTAAGTTTACATCAAAAATAAAATTTTTGAAGTTGTATAGGAGAAACCGGGTTAAAATGGTCCGCTTTTGTGAATTTTGAGTATTTGCTCTCAAACTAATGATTTTTTGAATCTGAAAATATATATATGCACATTGCCTATATATTAGGCTTTATATTACACTTAGTCAAAACCAATTATTATAATTACTTTTTTTATTATAATTTTTTTAATAGCAAGTGACAAAGTGGACCATTTTACCCCGACCCCGGGATAAAATGGTCCATGGCACGGGGTAAAATGGACCGCAAAAAATTTCTACAGATAACTTAAATGTAGTACATTATTTAATAGTACAAAACATAAAATGTATTATGTTTATTTTCTGTGGCTTCAATCTGTACACATAAAGCGTAATATTAGCGAATATTGAAGTTAATGAATGATACACCAAAAGATTTGTGTGTTACTGAAAGTCTGCTATTTTCTTGAGAAGCAGTAGAATCTGGAAGACTCATCATAATATCTTGAACATTTCCGAGCAATTCATCATAATTGTCAGGGAAAATGAACACATTTTGATTAGGTTTTTGCCTTATAAATTTCACAAGAGCATAATCTTCATCATTTTTTCCTGTTATTAAACCAACCAAATGAACCACTTTCTTTTTTGTCAAAAATTTAACTAAAACATATTTGCCAACTTTTAATTCATTATCAGAATTAGCATCATGCTGTGAATTGCTTTCTTTATCACTGTGTTGTGTATCATTATAAACAGACATATTTTCCGAATCACTCGAACTTTCTGATCCACATAAATTTTCTTTATTTGCTTTAAAATTCACAGTTTTATCATTTTTCTGCTTAGTTAAGACTAACATTTTTTCTAAATTCTTCTTATCTTTAACTAAAGCAGCATTTTTCTGTTTTAATTTTTTCTCTTCCTTCTCTTTGTCATTTTTTCAATCATCGTTTTCACTGGTGTATCAGTTAGAATTTTCGATGCACACTTCTTTCGTTTCTTTGTTGTCTTGCTCATGCTAGCTTTTGCCAAGGGGCATAATTCGAAAGGTTATACTGTTTTCAACTGATGATTTTCACTTTTTACTGATTGTGATGTATTTGGTTGCTGATTACCTGTGCTTGGTTGACGATCAGCTGTACATGTTAATTCAAAATATGATGAGAGATATTGGATATCTTTAAAGACATTTTCATTGAATTGCCATATATCTGTTACTTTAAATCCTGCATGTTTTTTAAAGTATTACACATAAAATCAATTTAGAAAGCATTACAGAAATAAAAAATAACACAACCTGGAAAATGGATCATGGTCCATTTTACCCCAGGTTCTTGTGGTCCATTTTACCCCATGTGTAATTCTGACAAAAAGTGTCAGAAAAAAAGAACTAATCTTATATTAAATTGTTTTAGCTAAATTAAATATAATAATACATCATCATAGCTCTTTATTGTGAGAAGTTAAATCCTCCAAATCCCAATTCTTAAATGAAGAGAAGAAGATATATTATGATGAAAATATTTACTTCTGACTACCACAAATCAACTTTCTAGAATAAAATGGCTAAATTGTCAGCTAAACACACAATTACACAATCATTTTCAAGACTGCAGTGCTGTCATCTGTGTATCAAAGTATTAAACATTAAAATTAATAAATAAAATAAATAATAGGGGATGGTCCATTTTACCCCGTGGTCCATTTTACCCCGGTCTCCCCTACTACTTGATATTTTTATAGCAGCACTTTGATTTCAATTATGAGTCTAATATCTTCTCATAATTTGTTCTTTTTAATTAAAAGGTAATTTAGTTGCTGGAAGTACTTAAAACTCCTCTTCTGAAGTATAAAGTTTGTCTAAGCTCTAAAATATTGCTATATTTACAAGAAAATGACATATTTTGAAACAATTTACTATAATTGTGCTATATATTAAATATATATAAATGGTGTTTAAAAGAATATTTTCATTATGATTTATAACAAACATATTTTATAAAAAAAAAAAAAAAAACATTAAGTCTATGCAATAATTAACTTTTGAATATTTTCAAATTCATTGAAATTGTTGACATAAAACAAATTGCCTAAATTTTAAAAATTAACATAGCCACTTATCTCTCTAAACATTTTACCTTTTAATACTTTAGTGAACTTGCATTTCAGTAGCATTTTTATGAATGTACAAGAACAAATTATTAATACTAAAAGTGAACTTTAAAAAAAATACTTGAATAATTAAAATTGTAAATTTTTGATGAATTAATTTTTAAGAATGTAGTTTGATTGGTAACAGATATTTGATGAAATAATGTATATTACGTGAAAGAAATTTTGTTCATACTTACTCCTGATTTTTGCTTTTATTTAATAGTTTCTTGAAACTCATTTGGAGAATTAAATTCTATTACATTTAGTATTACAATTCAATCCTCACATTACTTACTGAACTTTTTGCCCTATAATCAAATTTCTAGGTCAATCTATCGTAATAGTTTGAATATTTGCAAGGGAATTATACTTGTACATTTATAATAAATTTGCCATTTCAAAAGTTTATTATTAGTGTTACATTCAGGGTATCTGCGAAAATGAATTTTTTCAAATCCATGACTTTCCCTGATTTAGCAGATCATTTTCCACGACTTTAAAAAGCTTTCGTTAAAGTATATATGATTAAAATTTCTGATGTACATACAAATAAAATATATGCTTTTAGAGAAATGACAGGAATTTTATAAAAAAACTATAAACTTTATAAGTGTTAATAAATTCATATAAAAAAAATAAATTGTTGTATCTACATACTTAAGTCTAATCATATAGTATATCGTAAGTTTAATCATATAGCCATTTTTCGATCAAAATGTTTCTAATTTGAATTCTGGGTACTTTGGCTATTATTCAGGTGAACATGAATAATAGCCAAATATAACCCTATAACATTTATATACAATATCTCTAGAGATAAACTTATATTTTGTGCAAAAATCTTAACTAATTTTTATTAAAAAATAATTATTATTATATCAATAAAATTTTAATCTACAATTTAAGAAAAAACCAGAATAATATACATTTACCCACCCATTAAGCTTTCTTGCTTTGAGTTTCCTTGATGAACAAATTTTACTTGGCAATAGGGTCAATAGGATAATACATAAATACCAAACTTAGTAACTTCAGCCAAATGACAAGTAAAAATAGAATTAAACAATTCAATGCATTTTTTTAATTGGTAGTTTAGCGGATCCATGACTTTTACTCATTTTACTTGAAAAATCAAGACTTTCCATGACAAAATTAATACATTGTCTAAATCCATGAATTTCCCTGACTTTCCAGGTGCGCAGAAACCATGTACATTATATAATACACTACAGTATATTAATATTATAACTTAAGTATTTCACAGAGAAACAACTGACTGTAGAATTTCGGTAAAAGAATACAAGCTATTTATTCAGGTCACACAGAAAGATATATCAAACCAATAGTTACTAATGTCTTTATACTATTCATAAATTCATAAGTAAAATGTAAAAATTTATAAGTTTCAAATTAACATATTAATCTGAAATTTGAAAAGTTTTACATTAAATACAAAAAGAACTAAACAGAATTTAATGAGGTATAAATTATGTCCTCTTGTAACTAAAGTATCAATATACTGTTAAGAAAAACCAACTGTAGAATTTGCAAGCTGTTTATTTAGATCCAATAGAAAGATGTGTCAAACTTATAAGCAATAGGTAGTTACGAATAAGTATAGTATTCCTAAATTTATAACATGCAAAAATTGACAAATTTCAAGTTAATATAAAAACTTAATTTTAAAATTAATCGGAAATTTAATGAGGTGCAAATTATCTCATTTTGTAACTAAAGTCCCTGAATAATGGAGAGAAAAAACTGATTGTTAAATTTAGGTAAAATAAAAATATTTGTTTAGATCAAATAAAAAAATGTCAAACCAATTGGTAGTCAATTGGTAACCAATTGGTGTCAAACCAACTTGACTTCCATTAGCAAAGCTGTTTATTTAATATATTATCCCTTTTTGGGTAAATTTAAATTTTTGTAAATACTTTTTACAGCTTATACAGTAATTCCTTTAGAGTGTTTATTACATTTTCATCTATTATCATCTAGGAACATTTTAAGTGCTTAAACAATATAATATTTGAATGTACAATAAGAGTTGATGTCACTCTGAAAATAAGTGTATCTGTACTACATAAATGTTTTATAAACTGAATAGGTTTAAAACCTCTTTCTAAGTTTGATTAATCAAAATTAACTTAGTTTTGTTGTCAAATATGTATCTCCTAGCACATTTCTCATATTTAAATTTTGTAATAATCCCAAAGTATGTAAAATGATAGTAAAAAAATACATCAGAATTAGAAAAAAAAACTTTATTCCTTTTAACAAAAGCACTGTATAAGTTTAGAAATGAATAATACTTAAAATATTCCAATATTATAAAACATCAAACTGATGTCTGTAAAGCTTTTTACTAAATAATCCATACCTTTATGGTAAAATTAAAATTTTATCAATAAATTACATCTTATATATTAATCCCTTGAATGTTTATTACATTTAACTTTCGCGTTACCTCTCAGGATCACTGGACCAGTAATGTCTATTCCACAAACTTCAAACACAGCTGCTTCTCGTAGTCTATCTTCTGGAGGAGGTGCAGTATAAACTTCTAGATTTTTCGCGGAAAATCTTCTACACTCTGTACACTTATTAATGATAGATCGCACAGTTTTTCGAGAATTAAGAATCCAAAATCTTTCTCGTAGGATGTTAATCAAAATTTGAGTACCAGCGTGCGCATTTTTCTCATGATAATATCGCACTAATTTCTCGACAACCGCATGTTTCGATGGGAGAATAGCTGGCATCTTAAAATCTTCTGTTTTATGTCGTAAAGTAAGTTTAGTTTTCAGCTTGAGAATTCCAATTTGATCCACAAATACTCCTAAAGTTTTTAATTTATCATCTCTCTCGTTCATAAAACAATCTTCTTGGACCATTTTGATCAACACTTACTCGGCTTCGAAAATTTCATCTGAATTAATGTGTCCATGTCTTCTCTCATTTTGTTTGGATCGACAATTGAAGGCGAATCTTAGAATCCAGGCAATAAGATTAACTATTTTCTGGTATTTGGAAAAATATCTGTAATACTAATCTCTTTTGGTAACTAAACATGTAGCAACTAAGCATTTCTTTACAGCTGAAATTATGCTTTTTTTCTTTTCTTTAACAATCTCACTTTCATTTAAATCTATATGACCTTTTGGCCACTCTTCTTTAGGTAAGTAAAGCCAACTTGGACCTAATCACCAGTTAGATTTCAATAAACTTAGAGCTGAACAACCTTTACTAGGAAGATCGGGCCGGATTCATAGAGCCGAGAACATGTCTCCATGAATTTGTATTTGTTAGACTTCTTATTTCTTTCCCTCTATAATGGAAAAATACATTCCAGCTTCTTCTCTCGTTATCCATGCCAAGACCGTGGAAGAATCAGTCCAGAAGTAAACTCCTTCACACTGAATATCCGCCAAAATTGATGACGAAAGTCGTGATGCTATAGTAGCTGCAAGTAGTTCAAGTCTCTCGATAGTGATTTCTTCTTTTCCAGTTGGGGCAACTCTGTTCCCCAACATGATACAAAACAAACACACACATATATATGTAAATATACATGTTTATGGTTTGTATCACAAAGAAAACTGCAATGGAAGCTTGGAGAAATATTTAGTTTTTTACCTCGAAAAAATCGGAGAATATTGAAATGAGTTAGCACCCAGATTATTACTTTAATATAAATATCATAATTTTTTACACATTTTGTTATACTTCCGTAAATTTACTTTTATTTTTAAAATCACCGTAGCAGTTATTTTTGCTTAAGTGTTCTAATAGAATGCAAATTATTCAAATTAAATTAAGCTAATTTATTAAGAACAAATAAACAATGTTTTTCAGGGGAATAGTACGTCCTTTTAAGATCTAAAACATCTGAAATAGCACGTCCTTTAGAGATCTAAAAACATCTAAATCGCGTACCCTCCAAGTCGAAATTGTCGCTCTTATAGACGTGCTATAGAGCGGCGCGTAGATTTCGTCGACGTCTTATGGATCTCAAGGAGAGCACACCTCGGAACTCCTATAGAGCTCCATACGACGCGACCTGGATATTTTTCGACGTCTTATAGAGGAAGGCGTTTGTATGAGGTGAGGTATTATAGACGTCTGATAGAGATCGGTGTGTTGTTTGGGTGGCTTGTATCAGCTGTACTCGGACAGAATCAAAAGTTTCTATTCGGATGAAAGCAACTACGGCATAAGCATGCCTACTGGCATCGCAGAAAATATGTACTGAAGTATTATCACTTGTACTCGTCGAACCAAAATATCTCGGAAAACGAATTTTCTCAAGATAATTACTCTCTCTTAACCACTTCAAAAATTTAGTTCTCGTTTCGGGAGAAACTTCTTCATCCTATGTTATCTTTTGCCTCCACGTTTCTTGAAGCAATAATTTAAGGATAAGGATCACGGGACAATATATTCCAAGAGGATCAAATAATCTGTGAGCTGTGGATAAGATTGTTCTCTTAATTCCTTTCTCAAAACATAATTCATTTAAACTTCCAGTATTTATTCTCAGCATGTCGGATTTTTTTATTCCATTTTAAACCTAGCACATTTGTATCAGCAGAAGGATCAGCATTAATATCATTGAACTCCCACCCTCTAAGCTCCAATTTTCTCTCAGCCATTACTTCAGTTGACACGTTAATAAAAACCTCAAGTTCTTTTTCATTTTTAACACAACTGATACAGTTGTCAACATAAAAACTGTGCACAAGGTTTTGAATAACAGCTTTTGGATACGAGGATTCTCCAGCTTCTATTTTCTCTAAAACAGTTTTAAGGTGTAACTGAATCGTAGAGTTTAGAAGAAAAGGACTGCTTGATACACCAAAAACCACACGACAGTGCCTGTATTCTATCAGATGACCATCACTACCTAACCATAAGAATCTTAAATAATCTCTGTCTGTGAGTTAAACACATATTTGCAGGAATGCCTTACGTATGTCGGCAATAACTCCAATCTCCTCTTTTCGAAATCGTGTTAGAATACTTGGAAGTTGCTCTATTAGATTTGGACCCTTTTCTAAGCAATCGTTAAGACTAGGAAATCCTTTTACTTTGGCTGAAGCATCAAAGACAGGCCTAATCTTTGTAGTGCTATTTTATTTGATGACTTCTCGATGAGGAAAGTAAAGTACTTGTTCTTGCTCATTTTTGACAACCTCTTCGATTATGCCCTCTTTAAGCCATTCATCAAAAACATTTCCATATGCTTCATAATTAGACTCGGTTTTAAGACGTGTAACAGTTTTGTCCAGTCTTCTCTTAGCTAAATCAAAATAATCTGGGAGTGGCGGATGGTCTTCCAACCATGGTAAATCTACCTCAAAAAGCTCATCTTCTACATGAACTGTATTCAGAAAATGCAATCGAGCTACTTCCTGCAATTCAGTCTGGTTTCTCTTGACTGATGGGTCAATAATGCCAAGTGTATCCAAAGTCCACAAATCTGTTATCGTCTTTCCTGTAGACAACACAGATGTAACTAATAATGATGAACCTTTCTCACTTGAAGTGTTGTGCATTCGTCCCATAACTGACCACCCAAGTTTTGTTTCGATGGCTACAAGACCACAAGGTATTTCGCGACGACCACCCGTCATGAGTTTTCCAGCTATATCAGCCCCAATAAGGATTTCAATGGTATCTTCACAATCATCCACAATATTTATATTATAAGCAGCTAACTCCTCCATGCAAAGCTTATTGACAGTAGGTGGCATCGACTTACAAATAATTTCTTGACTTAGAACTTTGAAGTTACAATTATAATTCCCGTGCACCTTTGATAAATACATTGTATACATCATGTTTACATACCCCTGTGTTTTCTCCACCAAAAAAAGAATGCTGTAAATATTCACAATCCTGTGGCTCATAGTTCATTTCTTCAGCTGTACTTCGTAGTAAATACGATCGCTGCGAACCTGTATCTATGATAGCTCTTGCACGTTTTATACCCTTACCTCTAATTATAACTTTGAATGTTTGCAGCATCACATCTGGAGTAGTAGATAAGTTAGAAAGGGCTTGATCTACTTCAGAACTCTCAGTTTTCGTTTCAACTCCAGATGACTCTTTATCTCTAGATATAGCTATTTGTTGCATTTCTCTGCACAAAAGAATGTGGTGTTTTTTACCACAATACACAAGCAACCAGCTTTCAAATTGCAATCTCGAATTAAATGTCCAGATTTCAAACATAAAAAACAGTTGTGAGACTGTTGAACAAGTGACTCCCTTTGCCCTAAGGGTATTTGTCTTGATTTTAAACAATCTCCAGAATAATGTGAATTAGAACAGAATATACACATCCTTGATGCCTGAAACTTTGATACTTGAGATGTTCTTAAAAGATCTGTTGCACTAGGAACACCAGAACATTTTTTATTCTTAAATTTGTTCTCGGTCATTCTTTCTCACTTGAAAATTTATTATATTTTGCTTCGGCTTTTGATTTGGAAGTGTCAAAACTTCGAGAAGCTAAGAAAATCCGTTCTTCTGCTTAAACTTCATCTTGTAAAAATTCTAAAATGCATTCTAAATAACTTTTCTCAATAATTCTACTCTGGTCAGCATCACCTGAATTCACTTCCCGAACTCTACGATGAGCAGATCTATAACGCTCCCAAGCAACGAGCGTTTCTTCGGGTAACGATGACTCAACTAGGGGAAACAACATTGCGGCATATTTTTCCCTAGTTACCCCCAATAGCTCAAGTGAACGGAGTTTATTCTCAAGTTGATCAAACAATTTTCTTAAAGAATGCTTTGAACAGCTTTGTTTTTGAAGAACTAAGTCTCTAACATATACTTGAATTAATAATTATTCTCTACCAAAAAGCATTTTTACTAGGCTTTTTCATAACTATTACCACCCGGAGGGAAACTCTTAATTAATTCTTCGGCTGGGCTACCTCTTTCGATCGCTTGAGATAAATACGAAAATTTATCGTGAAAATCAATATTGATGTCTTCATCAATCTTTTGAAATTGAACCCAAAAATAGAGCCAGTTACGCATGTTTCCGTTAAACGTTGGTAGTTTTATTTTTGGATAATGTAATAAGGTATTTGGCAGCGAAGTAATATTCAAACTTTCATCTCTAGAAGACAATTGATCTCTCGTCAATGCTTCTAGTTTCTGTTTTAAAGATCTCCAGCGATCAATATATAATTCCGACTCATCAATTTCTTTTTCTATCTCTGTATCGGAAATCTTTT
This sequence comes from Pardosa pseudoannulata, assembly GCA_032207245.1. Lineage (NCBI taxonomy): Eukaryota > Metazoa > Arthropoda > Arachnida > Araneae > Lycosidae > Pardosa > Pardosa pseudoannulata. The sequence continues at coordinate 1,615,193 of CM063505.1, forward strand.
CGCAATATAACAATTGCTTATATTTCTCTTCACATTCTATCCTTAATAAAGCTTTCTCCTCAATAAGCTTTAATTTGATGATTTTATCAGCCCAGTTCAGTTGAATTTCTTCATCGTCAAAAGTATTACATGCACGAATAAACAACCTTCTAAGTTGCTTCCTATATTTCAATACGGCTTCCATAATGAATACAGAATAAACAAAATGTACAAATATTTTCACTCACTCACAAAATGCAGCCGTAATCCTGTCGCCGGACGCCAGATGTTCAGCACGTAGTGATTTTTTTACTCCTTTTTGGCGTAAAATGTTCAAATTTATTAGAATTTACTCAAAACCCTTTTCTTTTGTCACACAACGAAAACGTTTATCTCAAAAAACTCTTCTGTTGCCGTTCTTTCCACTTAATCTATAAAATTACATTAAAACAAAGATAATAACAAAGTAGAGGCGCAACATCTCTCTGTTATATATTAAACCCTTCATCTTAAAGATTAATCCCTTGAGAATGTTTATTACATTTTCAGCTATTATTATCTAGAATCTCTTTTTTAATCCTTTAAACAATTCAATATATAATTTTTAAATGTATCAAAATTACTTCTGTGTAGATTAATCACTTTCAATTCTTTTAATTCTACACAAAATTAATTCTGTGTAGATAAATTAATCCATGATAACTCTGAAACAAGTCTCTCTTAAAATATTTTTATTTTCTGAGCTTGTTTAAAAGCTCTTTAACTGAATATTTTAAATCTAGTTTCATTGTCAAATATGTGTTTCATTCTCTATACTTCAAATATTAAAAATCCTTCCCCCCAATCCCCCTATATAATAATAGCCTAAGGTGTCTGTCGGCAAATTTTTGAAGCGGTTGTACCTGGAATGGATTCCTCGGCTAAGGGCAGGCGATTAAATTTATCAATTTATTCACGTAATAAATAGGTAAAAATAACATTTTTTTTTCTAGCATTATGACGTCATTCCTTTAACCATCTCATATAATCATTTCTTGTTTTAAATTATTTAAATATCGCGTGCATTATTTTCATACGTTTTATCGCTGATCCCCTATATAATAATAGCCTAAGGTGTCTGTCGGCAAATTTTTGAAGCGGTTGTACCTGGAATGGATTCCTCGGCTAAGGGCAGGCGATTAAATTTATCAATTTATTCACGTAATAAATAGGTAAAAATAACATTTTTTTTCTAGCATTATGACGTCATTCCTTTAACCATCTCATATAATCATTTCTTGTTTTAAATTATTTAAATATCGCGTGCATTATTTTCATACGTTTTATCGCTGAACTTACATATTAAGCAAATAATTTTCTTTTATATTTGACTTAAATAATAGATTAAGTATATAAGTGATAATTTTAAATTCAATCATCGATTATTTTTTGTTGTAATGAAAATTTTATCATCGGTATTAACAATAAATTCTTTTCATATAAGTCGAGGACTACTAAATATCTAACTTTTAATTTATATATATTTGGAAATTAAGAAGTTTGTTTGTTTGTTATACATAACCACATGGTTTGACTAAATGAATTCCATGTGATTCTAAACTGCATTACATGATCGGGAGACTCTAGAGGAGTATGACGATAAATAAACTATTGAGAGTGAACCAGATAATTCTCAGCCAAAAAACAAACCATTTTATTACCTGCCTCATTGGGTACTTAACAGTTCTGGAATATTAAAAATTTTACTGATCCCGTCATATGATGGGCTATATGCTAGTAAATAATAATAATAAACAAACACATAAATAATAATAATAAACAAACACACAAGTCAGAATTAGAAATTTTATTTTATTGTTTTTAATCAAAATATTACACAGATTTGGAATTAATAATTCTTAAAATAATTAAATCTTATAAAGCATAAAACAGATGTCAGTAACTTTCAAAGGTTTTATTAAACATGCTATACTCTTGTGAAATTCGAATTTTGTTAACAAATTACGGGCGCTACCATATTCACTCCGACTAGAGTCACGGGTGAAAATGACGATCTTCAGAATCACTGTCGCACGCCTGAATTATGCCAGCCAAGCGACTATTTGGTACCATCATTTGGTATTGCCATCAAGTGATGTAGGAATTGGTCTATGACTCCTCCTACAGCGGCTCCGCCTCCAAATACGTTTCTGATAAAGACGGAGCTAATTGATGTAGTCTTCTTCACTCTACTGACCAATCAAAAAATTGGAAACAGTGTAGATATTCTTAACTGCAAAAATTAACAGCTTTTTATTTTAGAACCATGTGCTCGCCATGTGCAGCTATTTTATTTCAGAACCATGTGCTCGTTTGTATTAGTCCTAGTAATTTGGATTGTGTGGTGCTGTGTCTAATGAATTCTGTAATTAAAAATTATTTCTTTTGTGATAGTTTGTTTCTGATAAGATTATGGAAATGTACCAAAGGGTGATGGTGAATAAAGGTATAGTTTAATTTTTCATCATTTAATCATCTCTATGTAGATAATTGCTTCAATTTTCAAACTTGTCCATCTTTTTTTTTTTTTTTTTTATTTTATAAACTATTTATCTATTATTCAGCAGTTTATAATGTGGTGTCTATAAGAAACTTTTTTGATAGCGATTTGAATATTTCTAATTGCATATTCATACTTATTTATCATGGAATGTCAATGGAAAAAAAGTGTTTAAGTGGGCTTTATTGTAGCATATATATATGTACCAGATTATTTATCCCTCTTTTATATAAAAATTTAAAATTTGAGTTTTTATATGTTATATACAACTTTGAAATTATTTTATGTTTAAAAAGATATTCTATTGAAAAGTTATTGTTTATTTCCTTTTTTATATAATTCTAAATGTGAATATTATGAAGTTTTAATCACGAGTTATAAAATTTTAAAAACACCTATTAACAATTTTTGATTTTTTTTTGCTTTAAATATTTTATTAGTAATCAATTAACAAAATGTGCTTTAGATATTCTATTTGGTCGCTGTTTATTGTTTCTATATTTGTTGTTATTTTGAGTTATGGTATAATATTTTGTATTTTTATAATTAATATGCACATTCTAACTTATAAAAACGTTTTAGATGTCTCAATCAAAGTTTGCTAAATAGAAGTTCAATAGTGTATGATGTGTCTATTACAAATGCACATACCTAATGAATCTCCTTTTGGCTGCATTTTTATAATTTTGTGTCAATGCGAAAGGTCACTAATACATATTTTAAGATAATTATTTATTTTACTATTTTGATTAATGTTTTATAAATTACATTTAAGTATTTTTAAATGATTTCTGTTTATAGTATATTAATTTTTTAATATGATATGTTTATGTCCAATTACATTGGTATGTTACTATAAAACATATAATGTTGAATGAGTTTAACAATTTTTATTCTCTCCACCAATAATTATAATTTTAGTAAAGCTATGCATAAACATTTGTATCATTGGGGAAATTAATTTTATTTTCCGTCTTATGTTATAAAATTATTTTTATAATTATTATTCAAATGTTATAAACAACTATATATGCTATGATTATTCTATATGCCTCTATTTTACTTTATTTATTTTGTGTGTGTATGTGTTAGATCTTAAATGCATAGTGGAAGCAAAGTCTATTAAATATTAAATATTGTCTTTGTTTATTAATGTTTAATTTTCTCAAAGAAGTATTTAAAGAGATCTTTTTTTTTTCTCTTTGCTTGTGGATGAATTTATTTAATTAATTATTGAATATTAGATTTAGGTATAAACAACATAAACAACTGTTTATGAAAATATTTTTTATGCCGATTAAAAGACAATTTACCAAAATATACTTTATTAAGCAATTGATTAAATCTATGATATTGTTATTGACAAGATTTATTTACTAGTAAAAATATAAGTAGTAACCTAATTACTTATTATGTTAAAGTGTATCCTTCTGTATAATTTTTGTAATTAATTTAAGATTGAGCATCTGATTACGTTAGATTGCAAAATGTCATTTTAATAAAGATTTTAAAAACTGATACCTACCTAATTAACTCACCAAAATAATCTAAACGTTTTTTATGCATTGGTATAAAATTCTGACGTTATTAATTTTTCAATTTTATGTTTAGAAAAAATATTAAATATTCTTAAATCCTTAAATTCCTTTTATAAAATTCTAAAATTGAATATTATAGAGCAAAAAGATATCTTTTAAATCATGGGAAAATTTTATTAATACTTTTAAGATACTATAGATTCTATTTACTACTGGACTTTTTCTATCTACAATATTTTTTTAATTGATAAAATTAATTAACAAAAAGCGCTTTAGATATTTCATTTTGTCATATTTGTTAGTTTCTAAATTTGTTATTTTTGAGCAATGGTATTTTATTTTGTGTTTTTGTTGATGCACTTCTAGCTTATGAAAATATTTTGTATGTTTACATCACATTTTGTCTAATAGGAATTTAATAGTGTATGATGTGTCTACTGCAAATGAATATACATAATAAATCTCCTTGAGGCTGTATTATTTTCACAATTTTGTATAATTCGAATGGTAAATGTTTATTATTTTAAAATGAGTTCTTGATTAATACATATAGTTGTTTTCAAATTAAAATCGTTTTACTGTTACCGAAAGCTTTGAAAATTACATATAATATAGATTTTCAAAATACAGGTATTTAGGAAGTATTTTTTATTTTTGAACAGCTACGGGGAAATAGCTTCTCACGACATTTTACCCTTTATATGTCAATAAATGCTTGCATGGGAGCTGCCATCTTTATTTTTGTTTTCACTGCTACACTGTACCTACACAGCACATAGGTTCCTATTTCGTCCCATTCTTGTTTCGTTCGTCCAAAATACGTCCCACACTTGGAAATGAAGTCCCATTATTGTCATTGGCTAACACAAATTTAACCAACATGTTCAAAATTGGCAATTTAAGCAACGAAATCTGAACATGAAGCATACGGTAATGTATGAACATAAATTCAACGTTTTTTGGACGAAATTCCTTCAAAGTTGTATATAACATATAAAAACTCAAATTTTAAACTTTTTATGTAAAGGAGGGATAAATAATCTAATACATGTACATATGAAAGATATGTGAATGGTTACATATATATGCATCAATAGAGCTCACTAAAACACTTTTTTTTCCATTGACATTCCATGATAAATAAGTACGAATATGCAATCAGAAATATTCAAATCACTATCAAAAAAGTTTCTTATAGACACCATATTATAAACTGCTGAGTAATAGAAAAATAATTTAACGACGGACAAAAAAAACGACGGACAAGTTTGAAAATTGAAGCAATTATCTACATAGAGATGATTATGTGATGAAAAAATAAACTATACCTTTATTCACCAACACTCTTTGGTACAATTCCATAATCTTATGAGAAACAAACTATCACAAAAGAAATAGTTATTAATTACAGAATTCATTCAAACTAGGATTAATACAAACGAGCACATGGTTCTGAAAATAAAACGCAGTTAATTTTTGCAGTTAAGAATATCTACACTGTTTTGAACGTTTTGATTGGTCAGCAGAGTGAAGAAGACTACATCAATTAGCTCCGCCTTTATCAGAAACGTAATTGGAGGTGGAGCTGTAGTAGGAGGAGTCACAGACCTTTTCCTATGTCACTTAATGGCAATGTGGTATCAAATGGTCACTTAGCCGACATAATCCAGGAGTGCAACGTTGATTTTGAAGATCGTCCAGTGTTGCCAACCATACGATAATTATCGTATATGTACGATAACTTAGGACGCTGTATGATGAAAAATAATTTCAAAATTATGTGACATAATTCTGAAAAACTGCACGCTAATTTCCTGATTTATACGATAAAACAACATTAGACTAATGGAGAATTAAAAGAACGGGTAATCTAACTGTAACTCGTTGAAGGTCAACAAAAAACAGAGAATGTCTAATTATTTTTTTTTATCACTTTTTCCCACCAAATAATTATTGTTGTAGATTTTAGAGCAGCTTAAAGAGCATGCTTCGAGGGGCTTCTTTATTAAATGAAAGTAAATAATCCTGACACAAAGGTTGAGAAAGCCCATACGTACTGTGTAATAAAAGAAAGGAAAGTGTCAATAATAAAAAAATGTATATTTGTGAAAATGAATATGACCTAGGTACTAATGTTTGATATTATTTGAAACGAATATAAAATAAAGAATTTTAAAAATTGTTATGTCCAGTGTTTTTATCTGTTAGTTATTTCAAATTATTTAAATCAGTCTGAAACATAAAATTGTTAAATGCAAAATTACTGAATATTCACAATTATACTGGAGATATTTCTTTAATGATTACATAATTATGGATAATTAGAAGTAATTTTGCATTTTACTTGTTCTATTGCAGTTTTCACTAAAATATGGCATTTTTAGTAAATAAACCAATTATTAAATAATAATCGGCTTTATTACTGAATATTAAAAAAAAAAAAAAAAAACCACAGTAAATAATGAATTATAACATTATTAAAAAGTATATATTGTATAACCAGAAAAATATATCGTACAAGAGCCATCTATTAACACTATTTTTAACTATTACAAAAATGTACGATAATTTATAAGCCAATGCCATAATTTTAGGAACTAGAATCCATAATTTTGCCTTTGAAGGTTGGCAACACTAATCGTCATTTTTACCCATGATTCTAGTCGGAGTGAATAGAGAATGTGCGCCTGACGTCAGGTGCAACAAAAATGGCAGCTCAACTTCCTCGTTGGCAAAACATTTGAATTTCCTACGGATTGTGCTTGTTATTGGGGTTTTAATTTTGTCAATTATCTGAAAATGGTAAAAAGCTGTTATGCGTATGGCTCTACTAAGCATTTCATAAAAGGCGAATATATTAGATTTTATTGCTTTCCTAAAGATCCTACATTTCGAATGCTTTGGATAAAAGCTTTGAATAGGCAAGACTGAAATACAAGTTCTTCGAAAATTTCCGGCAAACATTTTCAAAATGGTAATAAAACGTTAACCTTACTGTAATGTAATAGATTACATAAAATTATTATGCTCTAAGAATTTTTTGTATTATTGTTTTTCATATTTCTAAAGTATTTTCTATACTTTTGTGAGAAGTACTGTACCTATAAATGTAATTATTTTTGTCCTTAAAATGATCAGGTTTTGCATATTTTTATTAGATTCTAATATATGTAATAGTTTATTGTGCCTGTTAACATAATCAAAGTAGTTATACGTTGATTAATAGTACTGTGTAAAGTGATTAATTTAATATATATATATATATATATATATATATATATATATATATATATATATATATATATATATAATTTTGTAACTGCTAAAAAAAAAAATCTATTTTGAATTACTTGGCCAGTTTCTGATGTTTTCTTCCACTTCCCTTAAATAAAATTTAGTTTAAATTGTATGCGTGATCCATACTGAAGCTCATAAGATACAATGAAAACAAGCAATGTTTTGCCAACGGAAAATTGAGTTGAAGTCAGCACTCGTATTTGTTTACAAACATGCACTTTCTCTATATGGTAGCGCCCCATGGTGTTTGAATTTTAGTAAATCGGTTTGAAGAATCGAATTTTTAGATACGGATGTTGGACTCTTTTCGCGTTGGTTTTCTTTTCCTATCTGCCTAGAGATATAGAAAAAATGCCGCGAATTTCTTTCGATTGAGCGAGCTTTACTGGCATTCGTAAAATTTTCACCAATATATGCTGTAATCATTAATGTGACTTATTCATTTATTTCAAAATATTTATCTCCATAAATTTGCTGGTTTTTTTATACATTTAAATCTTTCAATTTTAATCTTGTATATAAGAATTTATATGATGTCAGTAACATAATTAAATATATGTATCACTCCTGAATTTTTCTACATCCTATTTTTTGAAAAATATTTACCTTTTAGTTCTGTTTTTAAAGTAAAACTTTGTTGACACTTCTATGTTTTCTATAATCTGTTGTGAAATATTGAAGGAAAAAGTAACATTTGAAGTCAAATAATAAAATAGTGGTCCTGTCTACTGTTTTCGAAATCATTATTCTGTATTCAAATTCTAATTATAACAATAGCAGTTTTTAATCACTAAAATGTATAACCTTGGTTTGAAATTTATATGGGTATTGCCTCAAAATATCATTTAATATAAATGCTGTTTCTGAATTTTTACAGTTTACATTATTGTTAATACTTGAAACAAGTTTTCTAAAATTGGGAAAAATTATTGTTTTCACTTTGTATCGTTTAGTAAGCTGTAAATTACTGTATTTTTGTAAATATCAGCATGTTTTCTCTAATTTTAAGTTTTAGATGAATTGAGACATAAATATTTTTGTATATGATTATAACTATTCTGTTTAACTTCTGAGCCTTAGATGAGATATACTAATTGTGACTTACACTAAATGACATATACTGAGCCTTAGATGAATTCCATTAAAAATATATGTTTATATTATAAGTATAGTATTTTGTTTTCAATTTTCAAATTCATATGAAAGTAAATTTCAATATTTTATAAAAAATTATTATAGGATTTTGAGCGAGATTTTTAATATAGTATTAACATTTTTATTGAATAGTGTGGAACCTTGACTTAAATATATTGTTTTTATATAAAAATATATAAGGTTATACTGTTAAATATTTTCAGAATGATTTGCTCTTGTTTTCAGCTTATATGTCAAACTAATTTTTAGTTTTATTTGTAGTTTTCATCAGAAAATGAATTTGTTACATGTTTTTTAATATAATTAGCTTTCAATACTAGTACTATGTAATCATGAAAAAAAGTGTTTACAAACATTTCAAATGATAAATTTTAAAACATAAAGAGCAAGAAATTTTAATCAACTAAAAATAGTGATTTAGCATTTTAGTGTTATCTGACCTACATTATATTTAAAAATATCAATAAAATATTTTACATTTTTCTATTGCATTTCAATGAACCACAATAAAATTTTTTTTCTAGAAAAGGGAACATTTTCTTTCATGTTAATGAGTGATTGCTAAGGTTTGATATTTATTTTCTCTTTCAGCATCCTGGGCTCATCCGCACTGTTGTCCTGTTTGTAATATTGTTATGACATCAGCGTCTGATCTCCGAACACATCTTGCAACTCATGTGACTCTCAAGCCACCCTTTAACTGTCCAGTGTGTTTAAAAACATTTTCAAATAAATATAATGTTCAGACTCATATGGTGATACACACCGGGGAAAGACCATTTAAATGTGACATGTGTTCAAAGTCATTCAAACAAAAATCACATATGATAGCACACAAAAGAAGTACTCATTTGGTTTCTTGATTATTCAACCATCCATATTTATTTATCTATCTATGTGTAAATGCTTCATCGATGCATTTACAAAAGAAGGGATTATGGCGTATACTTCATTTGAGAAACAAATAGAACATTTTTAATTGTTTAGTTTCCCCTCTTTTCCTGCATTAAATAAGAAATTTTCCCAAGTAGTTATGTGCTTTCTCTTCCCTTTTATGTAAATTTTAGTCTATAAAAATAAATTTGTTAATAAAAGCTAAACAAGTTTTACTATTTCTTTCTCTTTCAAAGATAATTTTTTACAAGCTTTTTAATAGTCACATGTTTTCTCTTGCCTTCTATGGATGCAAACTTTTGCATGGCTCTGTAATAATTATACAACAGTTTCCACTATTTCTTTCTCTTTTACTATATGCTGGCGGATGAGTTACCAGAGTTTGTGGGTTCGAATCTGACAGTGGCATGGATGTTCGAAGCCGTTCGGAATTGGCTTTAAGCTGTAGGTCCCGGCCCTCGTGTTGCAAAAATAGACTCCAAACCAAAACCTTTACTATATCAAAAAAAGAAATGTTAAAATCTTCATTCCCCACCTTCTTTCCTTTTACTTATGCAAATTTTTATATGGGTCTATAAAATAAACTTGTTGGTAAAAGCTATAGGATTTTTCCCTGTTTCTTTTATTTTCATTAATAAAGAAATTTGCCCAAGCTTTGTAGTAGTTATGTGCTTTTTCTCTCCTTTTATTTATGCAATTTTTAGCATACCCTATAGTTACTAAGTTGTTGGTAAGAGCTACACAGTTTTTCACTGTTTCTTTCTCGTTTCCTGTATTAAAGAAGAGATTTTACCAAGCTTTGTGGTAGTTATGTGCTTTCTCTTGCCTTTTATTTATGCAAATTTTATCATGGATCTATAATAATAATAAACTTGTTAGTAAAATTTACACGAGTTTCTACTGCGTTTTTCTTTCTAGCATGAAAAAAGAAATTTTATAAAGCCTTTTAGTAGTTACGTGTGTCCTTTTACTTATATGTTTTGCATATGTTCTATTTCTATAGAAATTTTTTTTTAACATATCATTGATAGAAAGTTGGGTACTTTATAGTTTTTGTTATATGGATAAGTTGTGTTAATTTTTCTAATTGTTTATAGGAATTAGCTGAATTTGTGTAGAATAAATATACAAAAACTGAAATTTACTTTGTGTTACTATGTACATAATTTTTCATTCTGGCATATTTATACCATGATGATTTGTATAACATTTTGATTATAAAGCTAAAAAAATCGTTCTAGTTTCTTATTGAATTAATGCCTATAAAATGTTTTGTATGTGTGACTGAAATAAATGCATATTCTTTATCCCTATTAAATTTTCTGTCTGTATAGAAAAAGAAATCCAAAGCTTGTTTCATTAAAGTATTTTTAGAATTATGTCTTAGTTGCATTTAAAATCTTATGTACTCTGTCCATGTCTACTTCATCTATTCTGTTATTAAGTTAATAATATTGCAAATGACTTAAAATATGTTTAGAAATCAAGTCAGATCATCAAATTGTGCCGAAGAAAGCATAATGTTGTTAAGATATATATATATACATACTAAAATAACATGACGTTATTAGTTACTTCAACACTTTATATACAGTCTGTATTGGTTATATGGTCAGCTCAGAGGTCCAGAAAAATCAGACCCTATAGGCAGAACAATACAACCGTATTGTGCATTTTTAATCCATAACAGAAAAGTCTTATCCATAAGGTGACAACCGCTGACATTTTCTTTCTTGATCACTTGAGGAAAGCGGCAGCTAAAATGTTATTTAATGTCATCCAGGTAATCAAATTTGCTTTGGCAAAAACAGCCTTTAAAAGATTAGATTTTTAAAAGTTTTCAATCTATTCATTTTTGGCAGCAAATAATAAATTCTTTCTTTTCGAAGCCATCATTAAAAAATGAATGTTCGTATTCGTAATGTAGGATCCAAATGTAACAAAATTTTCCTTTACTTGTTTCGTCTCCATTTCAACTTAAGCAGGGAGAGATGTCCACCTCTTGTCAGGGGGCAAGAAAACAGAGAGGGGATGTCTAGAAAGGGGGACAGGGAGGGAAATAATTCGGGTCCTCTCTGATTTCTTAGAAAAAGGAATAGAAAAAAACGGAAACTTGTTGAAAACATGTAATTGACCCTATAACCAGCAACAAGAAAAAGAAAATGACTGTATAAGCGGTGCACTTTAACACGTTTCCTATTAAGTTAGACGGGACTTTAGGAAACGGACCCTATAAGCGGGTGACCCTGTAGCTGGTACTGACTGTACATATGTGTGTGTGAATGAAAAGTAGTAAAAAAAAACTACTCAGATTATTAAAGTCAATCCATTGTATTTATGTTATTACATATTCTTTTGCAGCCCTAAAGTGACCATTCTGATTTCCATATGCCAGCCAATTTCTCTATGAGGAATGACAGCAAATACCAGAGAAAAAAAATTCTTCACAAATAATTATTTTAACAAATTTTTGGCAATCAAAAGTTCAAAGAGTATTATGTTTTCAAGTATAACCTTTAATTGCTACTGAAGATGTAGTCTGAAGATTTTTGATCATTATGTAAGTATGACAAAATTTTTATTGTTTGATTGTGTTTCAAGTTTGGCATGTGATTTAAAAAAAAAAAAATGTAAATATCTATAATGATAGATTCTGTGTGCTTATATTTCTCACATTCTCATTGATCTCGCAAGTTTTTGGTCATTTTTCATAATGTACTTCATTTAAATAAATGACTTAAAAATTTTTTATATTGATATGAATAAGAAATTGTACAGAGTTAAAGTGAGGACTGTCCTTGTGTTGCAAATAACGCACAAATTCTAAAATGATGTAAAGATTTTTTACCTAAATGTTAGTTTTGATTTTTTATATTTACACCAATGATAAGATTTTAGTGTAATTATGCTCTGTAAGGCTGTGAATAAAAATTGAGCTTAGTTATTGAATAAATATATATTGTTTAAGCGCAATATGATTTGTTCTTGATCTTTTTGTTCTCTCAATCAGCATTATATACTGTTGCATTTCTATATTTATTTATAGCTAGAATAATTTCTTTCCTTGTAAACATCCTTAAAATGTGTTACTGTATTCCTTATTTTTGATTTTCATACTAGGCCTCTAAAAGAAAATTTTGCATTTTAAAATGTTCCCAGAACAAAACTGAAAATTTTCTATGTAGGTACAATTCATATTTTTTAAATAAATTGTTTGGTAAGAAATTGACTTTTCTTTTTAAAATGTTTCATTAATGAGCCACTCTTATTTCTCTTCAGTTACATGTATCAAAAACAAAAAACAACAATGAATTTTATTTTATAAAATCCTCTGAATAGAAAGAAAACCTTTATGTTCATAAAGTTAAATGTACGATATTCATGTATACAGTAATTAATAAAGATTTTGACCCTACAGACTCCCCTTGCTACAGTTCAGCACTGACAAAGGTGTCTCATATGTTTATTTCAGAAACATTCTCTTATTAATTCATTTCAGTTCAATGCAACTACTGTATTCTTGTCTTTGGCCTCATTTCATTACATTGGAACGAACATTAATCTACCAGTTGCATGCAAGAAACATAATTTCATTCATAGCTACACTAGATGGCACTACTTATTGAAAAAAAATTAAATAGTCTTACTGCCAAGTTTAAAATGTATAAATGAAATATTGCATTTTTAGATGAAGCTTTTACGAGAGTTGGAACTTTAATAGTGGCAACTATTTATTTACATGGAATACAAAAGTGATCCCTGTCCTTCAATATAGCATTGTGTATAACCTGTTTCCAATGATGTGGAAGTCGCAGAATACCTGTAGCAGTGCCTGTTGCAAGAATCTGTAGAACAGTTCTGCCACAAAGTAGTTTCTTCATCATAGGAATTTAGACACAAGGGCTTAGATCTGGGGAGTGTGGTGAAGCCCTTCCCAGCCCCATTGATCAGTCGCAGCTTGCACTGTATGTGGTCATGCAGAAAGTGAGGAATTTTTCTCAGGCATTCCTTCAGAATGTGCAAGTCCTGTCTTTTGGCATCCATCACTGTGCAGGCATTTCAGTATCACTGGCTGATGCATGTCTGCCACATTAAAGGCTTCTACTCATCAATAGGCAATGCAGATTCCCGTCAAGCCCTGGATGACATTGTCGTGATGTACAAAGTGCCCACTTTTTGGTATCTCTGACTGTTTACCAACTTAAGATGAACATGTTTGTTTAAAATGAATTAAGTCATTTATATCTAATCCAAAATCTACTACTACTTATTTATTCAAGTCATCTAGCAATATTTAAAAGTATTACACAATGTTCCAAAGTTGTTTAGCAGAGTAGCTTATTACTGGACTAGAGAATTTCATTTTGTACATATCAGCAGATTGTGAAATAAAATTTAAGAATAACAAGTGCCCCAAATTTGTAAAAAACATATGCACAACAATCAGCCGCAAAAGGAGTGCAAATCTGGTATAAACACATCCAGACTGTTAGGGACTTATACCGACATTTTTTTTTTTCCCAATAGGATGCTGCCAGCATGGGTGTTAAGAATTGCATTTAAACCATTGCATCTTCAAATCAAATGGTTACAAACACTGGAGTCAAACGGACTGGCTCAGATTCGGAAAGGAGCTGCTCCTACTTGAGCATCACCTGAAAATTTTACTGCTGAAAAGCGTTTTACAATGTGTGTTATTTAAAATCATTGATTAAAATTAAATCTTATGCATATTATTTTAACTTTACATCTAAAATTTTTCAGTCACAAAAAGGAATGTTTGGTTTTTAAAATGCCTTATAAACATTTGCTATCTGAAATGCAGTTTTCAGTTGTTAGAACTTTTTTTTATTCTCGTTTTAAGGATAAAGTCCTGATTTGAATGTTTTAAATATTTTTGGTTACATGATTAGGAGACTTTCTACTTTTTTGTATACTTTATATTTAGGTACTTGTTTTTGCATTCAAAATATTTTTTAACATTTGACTTGTGTCCATGTATTTATATTAATTTTTCAAAAATTTCATTACAATTCCCACATATGCTGTTTTATCATGGATATTTCTAAACTTGAGTTGTAAGAAAAGATTGTGATGATGTTTATTAAAAATTTCTTTCATTATCTGTACATATAGCAAAAATATCTTTTCTGACTCCATTCTTCAATGCATAAGCTCTTGTGTCCAATGATTGAGTCATCAATAGTTGTTCCATTTGCATCCATATCTGCTTCACTAAGTCCACCAATCTGTTTACAATTCGACTTTCTTAACCTTTAAATGCCCTGTGTTGCCTTTTGATAACATACCCAATTTAGTCTTCTAAAATACTATTAGGACAATTTTGAAAATCTAATACCCAATATTGCCAATACAGTACGTACTGAAGACATTAAGCAAATTTCCAACCTCTACTTCAGCATATGTATAGATTTGTTTGCCTGATTTTTCTGTTAGTTGCCAAGTGGCACCAATAGACATTAAATTCTACTAAGCTTAGAGGAGTGTAAACAGTATTGGTTCTATTATCTTCTATATTGACAGGGATCTCACTCTTTTTCCAGAACAAAAATTAAGGACCTACTTGAATTACACAGCTTAAACCTTATTTCCTAAGGAGCATATTTTAATTATGAACAAGACAAGGCATGTTCTATAAATGCCCTACAAAATTCAGAATTAAGTTTTTAAGAATACCTAAAATTAATGTAAGATAAACCTATTTGACAAATGTACATCTAAAGTTTTTTGAGATCAAATTAAAAATAAATTATGAATAAAATATATTATAAACAGTACTTTCTGAATGTTTTAAAAATGACTATATATATATATATATATATATATATATATATATATATGTGTGTGTGTTTGTATAAACTAGCTGATTATACCCAACATTGCCTGGGAAAGAAGAAAGTTTGAGACTTATCTGTTACATTCAGTGCAAAGAAAATTAAACTTCCATAAGTAACTGAAATATCTACAAAACCCCCGTCCTCCATGCTTCATTTAATTAAACTCTGCATGAATGTTAGCTATTAGGAAAAGGCAGCTGACTTTATAAACCTTTTCAGTATGTGAAAGATTATTTGTCAAAAACGTTTTCTAGCTCGTGACCATAAAAAGTACTAATAAACTAAAAGTATCCTGATAATATGTTAAGGATATCAAGAAAGGAATTTTGAATGACTACAGAAATACACTGAAAACATATGCATTTGAGGATTTTCTTTATTATTAATACTGCACTTTTGACTAGAAAATGTAAAAGAATGGTATGAACATTAACAAATATTTTATATATTCTTTGATCTGTACTGGCATTCTTAGAACCTGTTTGGGGCAAGTTAAACTCAAACGTACAAAACCAAAAAGTTTGGAGAGTACAGCAAAAACTGATAGGAAATCACATGACGACGAATATATTGATCAGGTTCCAATTTAAAAATTAAGGAGTTTTTAAGGACCTTTGACAAAAATTAAGTAGTTCTAGCCCTTAAAAATGAAAGCTAAAATTAAGGACTGTGGGAACCTTGATTGAGTAGAAGTTTATTTTTGTAGTAATTTATTATTTTTTAAAATGTACATACAGTAAAATTTATGACATTCTCAAAGGTTGTGACAAAGACTTTTGTGAATTTGTATTCATATTGTCAAGTATCATAAAGTGAACAATCTATTTTCTATTCCCCATTCATTTTTGTGATGTTTGGTATTCAAATTTGTACTTGTAATAAGAAGTAATTACTTTTAAAAATATCTTCTGGAAGTTCCTTATCATAGTTACTGAAATTCCTGTGTTTAATATTATGAAATTTTAATTAGAAAAATTAATTTTTCAATTAAAGCCCAGTGTTGCTCATTGGCAACAAACCATTTTTTAAACTGCAAACTACACTTAAAATAAAATATGGTTTTTAAAGTACTTCTTTTCATTATTTATATAAAGAAACAAAAGCCCCTCCCCCAATTTTTAATTAGTTCTTAAAAAAAAATCAGGAGTTTAAGGGTTGTGCATACCCCTTTCAATTAAGGTAACTAAATCCTTTTAAGTCAGGACCTGTCAAGCTAAAAGTTGCTTTGTTTTTTTTTATAAAATTAAAAACATTTATTTTGTCAATTTATTTACAGACTGTCAACTTTTAAAATATTGGATTACGCTACGTGTTTTATTTTTAACAAGTTTTTCAGTTGTGTAGAGGCTACGCTCTTGGTTTATTAAAGCAAAGTAAGTTATTTTTAATTAAAAAAAAAGTGTTTTACATTTTTATATGCCAAACATAAAAAAGCAAGAAACATGAGAAAAGTCAGAAAAACTTTTGGAAATCTCAGAAGCAAATTGACAACACTGACCAGAGCATCATTGGTATGGTGTCCAAAAGGGTTTCGATCTCTTGGAAGTTTCCATTTTTCAGAACTGTGAGGTGAATTTATCATTCGAATTCAGCTTCATTTTGTACTCATTATTGTGTAGAAATTTGTGTTTATGCTTTCTCAAGATTATGTATGTCTTATCTATTGTGACTTATTTCGAAAGTCAATTATTGAGGACTCATTTACAAGAATATGTATACAAAAAAGAACAATCGTTCTAGTTGAACCTTTATAAGTGCCAAATTAGGATGAAGTGATACATATCCATTAAAATCGTGAGAGAATTTGGGATCAGCAGCTGAAAACTCATTTAGCCCAAAAGTGAAAATAGTTTCCATTCTTTAATAGCAAATTGTAGTGTATATCTCCCCTTTTTATAATTAGTTTTCATTATTTTTGGCATTATACACTTGCGTCAATAGTTTTCAACTTTCTATATTTGATAAGCAACCAACGTTCTCAAAATCACCAGTCTAACTAACAACCCCCAAAAAGTAAAAATCTTTATCAACATTTTTGGTACATTTATCAGTGGTGATAGTGCCTCCAAGTATAAAAAACCTTGAAGTTTATATCATTTGTAATCAAAAACCCAGAACTAAAAAAAAGTTAGTTACAAATAATAAATAATTGCATGTTACTAAAATTAGATTTAATGTATTGTCAAGCAGTGATTTTAATTGTTAGCCAAGACTGCTTTAATTTAACAATTGAAATGAAAAACTTACTGTTAGCAATCCCTAACGATTATTCTTGTCATTCACAGCTGATGTCGCATACACGAGTTATGATGTAATCGATGGAGCACTAGGCATAGCTTCACTCTCCCGTTCCCGGCAAAGGTATTCCTCTGCAGGAATGTATAAGACAAGATGGCAAGATGTTTTTAGTCTTGGTTTGCGAGGTGTCGTTCGCTTAGCCAATGTATTTTTGTGATAGTTTTCCCATGCAGTGCAGGCTCTGCTCTGATAGACGATTGATTATACCTTTTATATATTTATATTAATGGTTATTTATTTTAAAGTTCAAAATAAACAGTTTACAAGTTATGAACTTGTCATTTCACTGCTCGACTCTGCTAGTATGAGGCATATAAGAATCACTTACCAAACTTCTTATGGAGAATCTTACTCTTAGATGTCAAACAAATGGGCCTTCTTAGGATTGGATTTTTAAATCTTGAATATCAAATATATTTCATTGATGATAAAGCTATTTTCTAGTAAAGTAAACACTGATTAAACTATAACCAGATACAGAAGTAAAATATTCCCCTCACCCACCGAGTAGAGTAGTGAGAATGCATCCTCACAACACTAAGCTTATCAAATCAGTCAATTCCTGTTCAAAGGTCAAAGTTTACAGCTCAGCAAATCACCTCTTCTTTTCTACCCCCTCCCCCCATGATGGATGGAAATACTGACTGTAGTACAATACTCAGTCTGCAGCTGAAACACAAAAAAAATAAGCAAGAACAAAATTTTGAGCTTTTTAAATTTATTTCAATAAATTGTTATTCCTCCTTTGAATTCAAAGTAACATGGTAGAAAATTTCAACCTGAAAGGATAATTAAATAAACCCGGAATTCCAAGGTTCACCTGGGAGCACAATCAGCCCTGAATTATGTACTGGGGAAAGCCTTTTTCAGGCAATCCTGAACAAGATAGATTTACTTAAAACTATCTCAATTTAATTTTTTGTTTCATTCAAAGTGAATTTGTGATGATTTTTGTTGGATTCAAGAACATTGCCTACCATTATAATGAGATTTTGAAAACCGATGTTACAAGTGTGACACATTTAAGTCGTTTTAATAAAGAAGTAATTGACAAAGAACATAATTTTATTTCACAATATTAAATCATTAAAACTTCAATTTGGACTAGTCTAGCATTTGTATCTCCAGGCATACGGTAGGGTATCATTCCAGCAAAAGTTATCAAAGCTGAGGCCTCGCTTCTTAAGTAGCTAATGTACTGTAAAATAACATCCATAATTACTTGAGATATATTTCATCATTCTATTTCAAAGTGAAAGCAAAGAATATTAAACAAACCTTTTCTTGGCTAATATTTTCATTCATGAATCTATGGTCTTGATTTATACTCACAGCTTGCCTTAAAAAGAAAAGATACCATAAATATTTCCATTCATTTTATCTGTTCACTACTGAAATAATAATCTTCCACGAGGAAGTTCCATTAATGAGAAAAAGCATTACAAGAAAAAGCGTTGCTATACTCATTTCTAGGGAAAAAGTTCCTCTGAATTGCAGAAATCTTAATCCCTAACATTGATATCGTTTTGAAGATGGTTGTTTCATCTCAGTTACATTGTAATCAAGATAGAAATTGTACAAAATTTTTTTTTAAATATGCCTCTTTCTCAGTTGCATGCTGACTACAACTACAATTAGGGAAAAAAATTCAACACAGAATAATTTTTACTGCTTCTTGTGCTATACTCAGCAGAAGTATTGCTACACCTATTTTTCATTTTGAATGCAACCATTTTCTGTTGCCTATTGCATTGTTGGCGACTTATAAATGCTGTCTTCTCAATCTTGCACTCTTATAGAATGAAGAGAGAGACCAGTAACAAGCATGAAGGACTTGGTAAAAATAACTATAACATTGTATCCGCACTTAGTCATTTGAAGAAAAAATTTAGGTGCAAATAGTCAGGGTTGCATGATTTCAATCAATTAGGTTTAAAAAAAAAAATCAGTGATTTAAATAATTTTTTTTCCATTTCTTTTAAAACCTCTATTCCAAAGACAGGAGAATTGGGAATCAGTCAGCAGAGAAATACCAATAAGTAAATAAGTCTAAATCGATAGCATGTGTTTTCCAAGAATTGAGGAGTTGTTATCAGAAAGTAAGGAGTAGGGGTAGGTACAATGACTAGTTATGACTAATGGAGTTCATTTTATGTAATGGTAGGTAAAGAGTATTACAGAACTTGATATCCACTTGAAAGACAGTTCTCTTCTTTTGGTATTGTTCATTCTAGCCTTCGTAACAAATTAGGAGTGGACAAAGCATCAAAGCGAGTGTTTTTATTGAAACAGTTAAATCCATCATTCGTTGCTTAAAAAATATTGAAATATTTGTGATTTTTTAAATAAATAGTTTGCATTAAATGAATATTTAATATGTTCTTTAAATTGACATCTTATTTAGTTTGCACTATTCATTTACAAAATAATAGAATGTATTGAGATTAAAATTTATAGATTTAATTTTAGGTAGTCAGTGTAGAATATACTAGATAGATATGTTACTTATAACAAACTATTCCATGTATATTGCTAAAATATAAAAACTCTACAATTATTAAAATTAGAATTCAGAAAAAAAAATCAAATAAATCTGATTTAAAATTTTTTTTTTAAATCATGATTTTTTTCCAACTCTACAAATAGTACATAATATATTTATATATAAAATGTTTGAATTTGTATATTCATGTGTAGTTAGTACATTAACCCATATCATCAATAGCACTTATTTGAATAATCAAAAAATATAAAAGGCAAAATATATTTTACAAACAGTCATTCATGTAATAAAATTTTAAAAATATATTGGTATGAAACTAAAAGGAATACCTTTCTTTAGGAAGACTTATAGTTAAGTATGAGAATATTTCGTTCTATTTGCATTGTTGCACCCTCATCATACACCAAAATAATGATTAAAATAGTAAAAAACCTCACGCTGTGACCAGGTGGTTTTCTATGATGACCAAGAATATTGCAACAAATTCTAATGGGATATACCAGGGTTTCAAACCGAAAAAAATCAGTAGTAGCAAGTAGCGCAATCTTAAATTGTGTCCAGGAAAATATCGATAGTCACTAGTTGCAGACGATTGGCAACAAAGTTCAAGATCAAAGGGACATTTCACTACAAGGAACAGAGTGCTTTGATTTGAGGTAATATTAGTTATTCATTATGTCTTGAAAACATCGTTTCAGTTTTACTGTTGATTTTAAGCTGAAAGGAAATCAAAAAGACAACAGGTTCAAGATGGAAAATTGAGGATCGAAGGTCATTTCACCACGCAGATCACTCATAACAGAGTGCAATAACTGATTATACGTTGAAATTAATTCAGAAAGCAGTAAGAATTGATGCAAGCAAAAGGAAACATTAAAATATGGGAAGAAAACGATCTCATCATTGTGGAAAAATACAATTAGAAGACAATTTACATAGTTCTTGAATAGAGAAATGTAGGCCGTACTAGAACACTTGAATAGGCTTAAAGATTCCTAAAATCCAGACTTTTCAGCTACAGTTTTTTGTTCTTAAAATGATGTTTTCATACTAAAATACATATTTTTGTACGTATAGTCTGTGGCTTATCTAGTGGTGCAGACTATCTGATGATTTATGAAATTTTTTAAATAAAAAATCATGCCTGCAGACTATACGTGTGAAATTACAGTATATATATATATTTCTTGATCAATTGCACCATAGGTTTAGTTTATTGTTACACGCTTTTCACCTTAATATATATATATATATATGTACATTTGTAATGAAAAGAAAATTACATTGAAATTACTATGGAGTATTTTTATAGATATAATAAAATAACTTAGCTTTTCCAACACTCTGGTTATATTTAACCAATATTTTGTCTCTTTTAGTACAAACTAAAAATTGATACTCTATTAAACTCATTCAGATTCATTGGTGTTTTGTTCATCTATGAAGTCATTTTACGGTAAATATGAATAGGAATTTTAACATCTATGAATTGCAATTCAACATTCAAACTTTCAAAACACAAAGATGATTACTCATGTCAAACATAGAAATAAAGCTAGATAATTTAACTTTAAAAATGTGAGAAAAGGGGTTAAAAACTTACTTTGTCTTTTTGTATTCTGAATAAAGAATATTCATGGTAGCTAGAAGAACATCGGGAAAATTCCGTCGTACCTGTAAAATATAGTGAATGATTGCTATTGAATACTATAATACAAATTACCAAATAGCCCCATGTCATACCAAATCTTTACCTCTTCTGAATAAGTCGAGAATGATGTCACTTTCTGTTCAACCTCTTGAATATCAAAAGGAAGCAGCTTCAAACTCTTTACTGTCTGGAATATGCAAAATAAAAATTACTCTATTGAAAATCAAAATCAATAATAAAAACGAGTCATTCCAGGGCTCCTACTCATTTCCAAATAACACCTCATCTAAACAATAGTGCCGCATTCATTAAAATTTTAAAAAGAGATCAATCTATTTTACATAAACAAATTTTGAAAATGTACATCAAAAGTCTAAAACTAAATTGGGAATCAAATGTAATATGACACTTTCTAGGGGTTCAAAAATGCCTGGAATCTGATAGCTTATGAAAATCACACACACATATCAAAATTATTACACTTAAAATTCTTTCTATTTTCCCAGACATATAAAATCTTATTAAAAGGATTATTCATTGACTTAAAATTCTTTCAAACCAGTCTCCCAAAGGTACTTCTGGAATAAATGCTCATTTTGACTGAGCTATTGATCTTTTGGGGAAAAAATTGTTGATGTGGGGCAAAATTTGTACTAGAAGTGTACTTTTGTGTTCATTTGATGTTTAGCTCTTGTTGGAGAAATGTCTATTTTTTTAAAGACTAAAAGTTCCATGCTGAACTTGCTTCTTTTTGGCCACAACTGTGTATTAGTTAGGCTTACTCATTGCCCATAAGCCCAGGCAATTAAAGATAATAGGACCTAATTGACATGTAACAGTGAGTAAAAATATGTTACACACACAAACCCATATATATACATATATACGTACATATATACATACATATATATATTTCCCCGATGACTAAATCATGATATGGCAAAGAATTTCTAAAAAAATTTATATACATAGACTACAACACAAGGTTAAAATAAATACAACTTTATATGCCGAATGTGGAAGTGCAAGAGATGTGCATGTGTAAAGAGGTACTTATTACATATAAACATGGTGATCCAAAAGTTGGCAAAGCTAAATATTATAATTTTAATCCTTGAGTTAATTTAATTTCAGGCTATAGATGTAGCCTTACTGGCTTTAGTAACAGTATGCAATACAAATATTAAACTCAAAAAAAGATTAGGTAATCAAATAAGAAACAAAATTTGAATTATTCTAAATATAATAGTTCTCTATAATAGTTTGGAACAGTTTTCTAAATAAATAGAAAAAAAATCAGCCAGTATTTGAATCAAGCCTAATTTTTTTTTTTCATGTGCAATTAAAAAAATAAAATAGCCATCATCCAGTTTTATTGAACTATAGTTTAGCCCTATCGAAGCTAAGCATACATATATCATTTATGCATTAGCTTGAATAAGCAGACAAAACGTAATCAATTTTATGCAACTGGACTCATTTCACCAAAGAGAAAATTGATTTCTAATCAATTAATATAAATATAAAGAAACACGTTATAATTTACCAGAAAAAATATTTCTTACATTTAATGCATCAATGTGTTTATTTTCATGATAATAATTGAAAAATGTCATAAGATCGAGCAACAGGAAAAACGTTCCAGCCATTTCAGGAGATGCCGTGTGACCTTGCATTTTATACCTAAGAAAGAGATACATTTGAATGTCACACGTCAATGAATAAAAGACAGCAGTTTCAGTATAGAAAAATGTTACCTGTCAGCAATTAGGAGAGCCAGATTTTCTAATCGGTGCCGATTTGATCCCACAACACTTATCTGAGGTACAACTTGGCTGAGTAGTCTGTTCAAAATTTCAATCACTTTGTCATGTTTCTACACAAAGGAATTTGCCACCTTTAGTATACAAGACAAACAGCCATCTTATGTAAAAATATAGAGAGACAAATTCTTACTTTAGCTAGATCATACAATTTTATCGCATCTTCATAAAGTCCTTTGCTTTCGCTGTCATTGGCTACTATTTCTATTATAACTTGAGTGTCATTTAAAAATTTATCTATTGCACCAGGCTAGGTAAAAAAGAAAAATGCAAGTAATTACCATAATACATAGGCAATAGAAAAAAAATATTTTCATTCTAACCTATTTTAAATCCCATAACTTGATATATCTTAGTCTCTTTAGAGTGTGCATACTTGAAAAAAGCAGATATTTGGATTTTTACTAAATGACCCACCAATCAAATTGGATCCTTTCATGCTCTGTTCATCTATTTCCAGTAAAGATTTTGAACTAATTTAAAGTGGTATTTACAGGTATGTTGTGCTCAGTCAAACATTTTGGTGCCATTTTCGGAGCAGCTTAATTTGTAGCAGGAGAAAGCATTTTTGTAGCAGCCAAAATGTTGATTTGGAGCAGGATAATGTGTTTTTGTAGCAGTTCAACCAACGATTTAAAGGATAAACCGCAGTTTTTTAGGAGTCTGCCTAATAATTAGGAATGATTAGTTGGTAGCATTTGGAGCAGCCAAATATTCAATAATTGCTGATATGGTTTGTTAGTTGGGTCCATGCAATATGTAGTGCATAAAGAAAAAAGGGAGAGAGTCAAAATTACAATAATAAAAACTTATTGCATAATCAGGGATACTTTTAACACTTTTTGGATTACTATTTTTAAGGATTAAACTGTAACCAGACACAGAAAGAAAATATTACGCCCCCCCCCAATAGTCGAGAGAATGTGTCCTTGCAACGTTTAAGCATATTAATCAACACCATTCGAAGATCAAAGCTTGTAGTTCAACAAATCACCTATTCTCTTCTACCCCCCCCCCAAGATGACCAGAAATGCTGACTGTAGTAGAATATTCACTCTGTAAGCTGAAATACGAAACACAAGTGATAATGAAAGTTTGACATGAAGTCTTTACTTTTTTAAATCCTCCCTCCCTTTAAACTTAAACTATGATAAATTTTCAACCCAAAAGATATTTCTAAACCAAAAAGAATTAAAAAAAAAAAAAAAATTATGGAGCACTTT
Source organism: Pardosa pseudoannulata (assembly GCA_032207245.1). NCBI lineage: Eukaryota > Metazoa > Arthropoda > Arachnida > Araneae > Lycosidae > Pardosa > Pardosa pseudoannulata. The sequence goes on from CM063505.1 coordinate 1,639,951, forward strand.
TAGAGCACAACCACCACTGTGATATGTTAAAAAGCAGCATTCTTAAAAAACTTAAGTGTTGGGTCCAGAAAATGAATCCCAGCCACATTCTTTTTAAAAAGTTCTTAAAAATATTTAAACTTTGTAAATATCTGCTTCATTTTAATAATAAATTATATATTTATAAATATTTCAAGTGTCTATAAAATGTTCAATTTATGATTTTTGTTTATATCTGATTTTGAGTATATCTTGAAGATTGATTAATGCTCTTCAAAATCATTATAAGTTCCTAAACATCAAAATTGCTATACTGCAAGATTTTACATTATATAAAGTTGGGAAAGTGACCTTTTGGTGGAAATGTCTGTCCAAAATTTGGTTGTGTGGATTTGTATGAAAAGTTAGAGAACATTGGTATTAAAAAAAAGAGCTATTTTAAACTGTAGGAAATAAAGCCAAATTCAAGAAATCATCAGGAAGAAAAAAATGAGGGGAAAATCAAAAATTTCAAATCAAATGTCTGCTTAGCAAGTAGTGAAAAATAAACTGAAGTTGAAAGTAGTTAGACTTACTTTTCTGCATCCATCATTTTCAATTTTACCCAAAAGCATCTCATGCTAAAAATAAAATAATTTATTAATTAATACAAACAAGCATCCTAGAGAAATTTCTAGTTAAATTCTTTTATCACATAGTAAAGGATAATATTATACAATGATTTCTCAGGATTTTGACATTTAGCTTCTTAGCTAAACCATAATTTTAAATTTGTTTGAACAAGAATAATCCTCGATATAATTACTTACTCATACACACATGTTCAAAATATAATACTGATTCATACACACATGTTCAAAATTAAGAGATAAATAAATTTCAGATTGGGCCACCTTTACTACTGGACCTATTTTAATAAAATCTGATATATACAAAACAGCTTTTAACAGTAAAAATACACGAGTGACTTTGTGGCATGAAACAGTAGTTACAAAAAAGTTAATATGGGTTCTGTCCTGTCTCCTCTACAGGTCTCGGAGAATAATTTCAGACTTGAAATAAGGCAGTTTGCGAATTTCTGCGGCAAATGCTGTTTTCCAGCACTGGATAAGGGAGATTTCAACTGCTGAGGGTTCTGGAGATCTGCTTGGTCAATCCATTCAGCAAATACTCCCTACGTGTTGTTTTGTATCATTGTCAACTTAGGGTTCTGAAAAGATGACTAAAAACCTCACAGTGTCCTCTTTCAAAGACATGTGGCCATTTACATGATCACGAACATTGGAGGACCAAGAATCAGTGGTTAGGATGAACCCAGTCAAGAGAACTATCTCCAATTTCTATCTTTCTGCACCAAGCTAAACAGACTCTGCTGTTCAAATAGCAAGTCTTCTTGCAACAAATGGGGTTTTCTGGAGCACACTTGTTATTAAAATATCAAATCAAAATTTATCCCCTATATAATAATAGCCTAAGTTATCTGTCCGTCTGTCCTCTAATTTATGAAGCAGTTGGACCTGGAATGGATAGAGGTATCCATTCAAAGCAAATAAAGTGTATCTTCTCCTAAAATATCGATCCGATTCTAAAATAAATTGGTATAAATATGCTTCATATCCCAGGAAAAAATACTGTCATCTTTAAAACGTTCAAAATCTGCCCCTTCACCCCTTTTCGAGAGTTTAATGCCATTATTTCAGGCCCAATTTTCCCTGATTAAGAGCAGGTGATTCAATTTATCCATTTATCACTTAACAAATAGGTAAAAATAACAATTTTTCTAGCATTGTGACATCATTCCTTTCAACATCTCATTGAATCATTTCATATTTTAAACTATTTAAATATCGTCTACACTATTTTCATATATTTTATCACTCAACTTAGATATTACGTAAATGATTTTCTTTTATATTTGGCTTATATAATAGATTAGGTACATGTGTGATAATTTTAAATTGAATCGTCGATTATTTTTTGTTGCCATGAAAATTTTATCACTAGTATTAACAATAAATTCTTTTCATATAAGTCTAGGAGTCTATTTCACAGACTCATAAATATCTAACTTTTAATTTATGTATATTTGGAAATTAAGAAGTTTGTTCTTTTGTGTGTTTATTATACATAACCACACGGCTTGACTAAATGAATTCAACGTGATTCTAAACTGCATTACAGGATTGGGAGATTCTAGAGGAGTGTGATGATAAATAAATTATTGAGAGTCAACGAGATAATTCTCAGCCAAAAAACAAACCATTTTTTACCTGCCTCATTGGGTACTTAACAGTTCTGTAATATTAAAAATTACTAATCAGTCATATGATGGGTTATATGCTAGTTATATGAATAAAACCCTAAAAATCTGGAGCAACAAAACTACAAGTTTGTCTCTCCTCTAAAAATTCTGAGGGGGCAACGGCTCCCCCTCCCAAATTATGCCCATGTTTAGGTAGCAATACTATTTTACCCTTCAACAAATACATATATAGGTCATGAATGTTTCACTATAATTCTTAAAGAAAACATTCTTACTTCTTTTGTTTCTAAAACCAGTTCGCTGACGCAAGCCATGAAAAGATTAATCCCTCGACTGCTCTTTACATCTCTATATATAAGTAAAAAAAGAAAATAAATTATATTGTTTTCTCTTAATCAAGAATCTGCACACAAATAAGAGAAATGATTTTAACAAAATGTTGAGAAATATACAATTTCTATAAAAACTATTCATAATGTAGTAATTTAGCACATTTTATAAGTCTTTACCATTTTGTTCAAAGAAAGCTCATTTTAAAACTAATGTTTAAAATTTTAAAAAATCTTTAAAAATTTACATTACATATGTTATATTACAAATTCAAATAAAATATCTGACTTGAAACTATTTTTTCTACTATTTTTGACATGTTAGCTAAAATACTAAAACATGAATGAAGAAGTAAAAAATATCTCGAAAAATAAAGAATAATTTGGTTCTAAAGTAACAGTGATCTGATATATATATATATATATATATATATATATATATATAATTAAATTTCTCAATCAAATATATCTGTAATATAATATAAATAAAAATAGTAGGCAAATATTCACATATTTCTAAAAAAAAAACAGAAAACTTGGTCATATCATAGTTTATCCTGTAATAAATAATTATTTGGAGAAAAAGAGTGAAATGTATATTTTCTGTAATGACTACATAAAAAAAGCAATAGATTTGTCTATACAATAAGGTTGGCACGTTTTTGCCAAGGGTGGTAAAAACCATGGAAAAAACTGTCCTGGCAAAAATGGATATGTTTTATTTACGGGTATGTAACTATTTTAACTTTTACTAATTTTAACTCTAATCTAAAGATACATAATATAATGTTTTTTTTAACATGAATATTCAATGTGTTATTGAAACAGTAATCTAAATTTAAAGTTATACTACCTAGAGTTAAAAAGATTAATTTTGCAAGTTATGTGCAATGTTGTTTTTTTTAATGTAATTATTAGCTTATTTCCCCTACAAACTGTAGGTTTAAAATTTTTAGAACTTACATAATATATATATATATATATATATATATATATATATATATATATATATATATATATATATATACACACACACATTACAATTAAAGACAACATTACTGTATTAAATTGATAAATAAAGAAAACATTTTTTATCCCATCCTATAAATTTATTTACAAAAATAGAATATTGTATTTTCATTGCTAACATCCATGAAAATTATTTTAAATTGTTTAAACTGTCAAATTAATACTAATGAAATACTGAATTAATATTCTGATTTAAGTTTCAATTGTATTATGTACAAAGTTATTATTTTTATTAATTATTTTGTACATTTCCAGCCACTGTCCTGGCAAACTGACCACCCCTACTCTGCAAGGCCAATCTAACTTTATCCATTTTTAAAACTTGCAAGACATGAAAATTCATTAATCTCATTTTTTACCAAAAGCAATTTCCACCTTTGTAAAATTAAATTGGATATTTGTGTCAGCTGTACATATTAAATCTTTAATTTTAGTTGATACCAGGGCTTCAAACCAAAAACCAGAAAAAACCATTACTTTGGTTGGAAAGAAAATTGGAACTGAATTGAAAAAATATATCAGTTTATTTTGATTTGATATATGTTCAATCATTTTGTTACTTTAACCAACTGATCAATATTTTCTAATTGAACGTCAACCATATAATTATTGTCATTACATGTACATTGCTTCTCGATTTCCTGTTTTGATGTTCACTAGTACTTTTCTGTTTCAATTGCACATGAGCAGATTTAATTAAAACTGAATGTTCATTTGTCAAATGAGATTTTGATAATGGATAACAATGCTCATGGTTGCCATTCTCTGCTCCACACTCGTATCGAACATGCTGGTTAATTGTGCCCATTTACATGGTACACCAATTAAAAAAAAAATGAAATCTTCTCAATTTTGATAGAATTACATATTTTGTTTATGATAGAATTATATTTTTAGTACAAATAAGAATATACATTAAATAAAATTATTCAATTGGAATAGAACCAAAAAATCTGTTATTTTCAGCAAAACAAAAACCGGAACTAAACAAATATATTCTTTTTAGTTGAACCAGAGAGAAAAAACATTACGATTTGAAGCCCTGATTAGATACAGTTAATTCAACATCATGCACAAAAAAATTCCTGTCAAAAAGTAGGATATGAAAGAAAGTTTAACTCACCTTAGGATGTAAAAGTACTGCAAAGCTTCCCGAGGATCTGTTGCTTCAAACTTCTTTGTATACATCATAATTAATCTTGAAAGATTGAGGCGTCTCATGGGTGCTTTATCAGATGCTATTTTAGACACTAAAGAATACAACAAAATGCTAAAAAAAAATCTCTTAATTCTGCAATAGTAAAACTATTAATTAAATCATATTTTATGAACTACAAGATGCACTTTAATTTTTAAGCAATTTTTTAAAAACAGCATTTTTACCATTAGATTGCAAAGCCAGAGTAATAAAAATTCTTTGTTTATAAAACCACCACTCTAACTTTTTTAAAATCCCCTGAAAATTGTCATTTGAACTTTCTTCTTTCTCTTCTTCCTATCCTCTATATAATAATAGCCTAAGTTATCTGTCCGACTGTCCCTGAATTTATGAAGCGGTTGGACCTGGAATGGATAGTCATCCATATTGGATTCTTGATGAATTAGTTAGTAAAATTCAAACCGAGTCAAGTTTATCTTCTAAACTATAGATCCGATCCTAAAACAAATTGGTATGAATATGCTTCATATCACAGTGAAAAATACTGTCTTCTTTAAAAATGTTCAAAATCTGCCCCTTCCCCCTTTTCGAGCTTTTAATGCCATTATTTCAAGCCCTATTTCCCCTGTTAAGAGAAGGCGATTTAATTTATCACATAATAAGTAGGTAAAAATAAAAATTTTTTCTAGCATTATGGTGTCATTCCTTTAATAATTTTTAATATTGTCATTTTTAATAATTTTTTATTTTTATTATTTAAATATCGTCTGCATTATTTTCTATACGTTTTATCACTGAACTAAGATATTACATAAATAATTTTCTTTTATATTTGTCTTAAATAATAGATTAGTTACATATGTGATCATTTTAAATTGAATCATCGATTATTTTTTTGTTGCAATGAAAATTTTATCACTGGTATTAACAACAAATTCATTTCATAAAAGTCTATTTCACAGACTAATAAATATCTAGAGTTCAAGTTATATATCTTTGAAAATTAAGAAGTTTGTCCATTGTGTTTGCATTTTATACATAACCACACAGTTTGACTGAATGAATTCAAGGTGATTCTAAACTGCAGTTACAGTATCGGGAGACTTTAGAGGAGTATGGAGATAAACAAGTTTTTGAATTTGTACCAAATAATCCTCAGCCAAAAAACAAACCATTTTTTTAGCTGCCTCATAGGGTACTTTACAATTCTGGAAAATGAACAATTTTACTTATCCCTTCATATGATGGGCTATAAGCTAATATAATATAGTCCTCACTGTTATTTATATCACAGTTCCAGACATGGCACCTCTGTCAGGAGCAACATTGTTTTAGGATTTAAAATTTAACACGCTACCCACAAAGTACACATGTATGCAATTTACATATATAATAAACAAAACAAATTAAACATAATTACATATTTTATAAGTTTCTAAATTAAAAGCGAGTCATTTAAATTAGAATAAACACAGTACTAAATTATAAAGGGTAAATTAAAATGTATGCATTTAATAAAGTATAAGTAGCTTTATTAGCTTTAACAACTTTTCCAAAAAAGCTTTTCTGGTAGGAACATAAACCCTGATTAAAATATTTCCATTTTTCTATCATTAGGGATTCTAGAGTTTTACTCAAATTTGACCTAAATTAAGTTTAGTTTTTCTGCACAGTACTCAAAACACTTTAACATGCACCATTACTGCGTGGAAAGAGTAATATATTCACCACTTTGTATCTGATTGCTGAATTGTGATCTTTTAGTTGTTTAAAATTGTTATTATTTTTTGGAGCCATTTGAGGGGTGTCTGGAGTTCTTTCATTTCTCCGGAGTAGTTGGTGTAAGGAATTTGGACCGCACGACCAGTGTTCAGCATCTGTGTGCCTTTCATGAAATCGGCAAAATCGCCCCCATGCACCCGGCATTCCTTGGGGAAATAGGAGAATGTGCACCTTTCGGAAAAGCTCAAGTTTTTTTTGAGAGATTCTTTATGAATTAATTACATATAACAAATAATTCCACGTAACTAATATTAGATTTAATGTATTCATAAATTTCAAGAAGTGATTTTTATTGCTAGTAAACTAAAGAAGGGACTGCTTTAATTTTAACAATTAAAATGAGAACCTTACCAAACTTCATTTGGATGCTCTTAGATGCTAAACAAATTAACCTTCTTAGAAATGAATTTTTGAATCTTGAATATCAAATAGTGTTTATTTAGGATAAATCTGTTTTCAGATGCAATAAGTACTAGATTAAACTATCACCAGACACAGAAGTAAAACATTACCACCTTCTCCACAAGAGTCATGAGAATACATCCTTGCAACACTATGCTCAAACAAATAAATCAACACCTGTTCAGAAAATCCCCTCTCTTCTACTACCCCACCCCCTATGAATGGAAATGCTGACTGTACTAGGCTACTTGCTCTGCCACTGAAACATGAAACATGTAATATTGACAATGACAAAAATTTTTAATTTTTTTTTAAATGGTTTAGTTGAAACTATTATGGTAGAAATTTCAACCCAGAAGATATTATTTCCACAACTGAAAGGATAATTGAAAAAACCCAGAATTCTGGGGTACACCCGAGCACAATTACCTGTTAGGAAATAAAACTTTAAAATTTGCTTTCTATCATTTTATTACATTAACAAAGATTTAGGTAATATTTTACTTCATAAAGCATTTCTGTACCTTGAACAAATACTCATAGGATGAGCCCGATATACATACATTTGACAGCAAATGGATAGTACATTTTAAAAATATCGGGCACATGCCCGATATATACAAACATATTAGGCACATTTATCATTACTATTATTATTTGACAATATAGAAACCAATTTCTTTAAAATCTATTTTGAGTCATTGGTTCAATGAACTTTCATGTTAGCCATTTCAGGGCAGTTATTTTTTTTTTTAAAGACGCTATTAAAACAAAATGCTATTTATTTTAAATAAATACCATTCCAATTTCAGAAGGCAATAAGTTATTCTACTTACATATGGGTGCTTGACAATTGGAAGGTAATGCCAACAAATTGAGTTCATACAAAACAATAGCAACATGAACGGCATGACATCGAAGAGCTTCAATGCGGAATAAGAATTCAATAGCTGCTTCAAACTGAGCAGTCAGGAAAAGAACTTGAAAGTACAGGTACGGTTGTTGGTAAGCATTAAAATAATTTTCACCTGCAAATAAATTTAATTTCACTTGCAAAACCACCATTTTATTTATGAAAACATTAACACTCTGTAAAATAAATTTATATATGAATACATCTAACATGATCAATTAACAAAGATAATCAGCAATAGTGACAGGGTAAATGGAGACATTGATATTAACCCTTGACATCAATCATTTCAAGTGCCAACATAGACACTGGCATTTACAAGATGTCTCCAGCATAATATTAATCACTATTGTCTCAAGTCTGTTTTGATTAGAATATTCAAGATGTCATGTGTCCTTAAAAATATAACAAGCAAAAAATGTTAACTCCTTTACCTAGTTCGAAATGTTATTTATAATATCCCCCTCATTTCCTGCCTATAATCTGCAGCGGCACATAATCCACAAATGTGAATTTCATGATATTTTTAGAGAAAAATATCGTATAACCTGCAGATTAAAATTCCACTTTAATTTCATGCAATTCACGAAAAAGATTAAAAAATGTATGGAAAAAAAAAGCATATCATCTAGTGTTAAAAAATTAAATTTAAACTCTTTTACTTAATGATAGCATTTTCTTTAAAATTAAAAAAAGTAATTGAACAAAGTGAAAATTGGGATTGACTTGAAGAATTTAATATTTAACAACAGTAAGAATATATTCTAAAATTTTATATTAATTAGTACAGAAACAATGATACAAATATATTATTTCAACACATATTTAAATAAAAGATGTTAAAATTCAGAATTCTTAAAATGCATCTTTTTATTTCAATTACTGTGTTAAAATTTTAACCTGCAGTTATGACGCCATCTGGCAATCTGAAAGTGAAAAACAAATGGAAAATGCAGCAATGTGCAGCCACTACAGATTATACAAGTGTTATTTCTTGATAGAAAAATATACAAAATGGAAAATATTAATTTTATCAGGAACCTTTACCCAAACCGCTGTGTCCTTGAATGGAAGAGCTTTTTATCCTCATCACACACAATACACAAAGGTTTTGCCATCTATCATTTTTTTAGAGGAGATATTCGTAAATTCTACTATAAAAATAATTTTTAACAGCTGATAATACATGGCGGCATATAGAAGAAAATTTAAAGTTTTTTAAATACATAATACACAAATTATAGGAAGGAAATTGCGGTACTTAATTATCGTTCATTAACATCTTATACAAACCCGATTAAAAGCTACCCAATAATGCAAATAACAAATAAAATGTACTGTTTCTAATCTTGTCTATATAACTTTTAGGCTGATCTAAATTCAATAGTATTTTTCAGGTGCATCCGATTTCATTTTATTTGCACGTCCAGAGGTTAAAGAACTCAGTAGTTTTACAATCAAACTTTGCGAAGTCTGGAGGCGTGGAAATATGCATAAATGTAATGATATTTTAACACAAAACTAACTTAAATATAATTTAATTCTAAATCAAATTTATAGGGATTCTATCTTTAAAATGATAATCTTCTGATTATGGTAACACTACAATTAATTCCACATTAGTTCAACTAATCCTTTACATAACTGATCTCTAAAATCAAAGACGATTTGTGCGAATAAACTGCTTTAATTTCAAATTTGTCACCGATTGCATATACTTTATTTTACTTTCCATACCATATTCTTCAAGCATTTGGGATTGTAATTTCTGGAATGTTAGTTTTTCTTGAGGTAGATTGTCTTGTACATCTGAGGGTAACTGGCATAACTTGTACCATAGATAGTCATCTGTCTTGTCAATCACTTCATGATTTGTATCAGCAATCACAGACCCTAACACACAAAATACAGCTCTGCGGGGAGAAAAGGACACCATCAATAACATTGCAATATTCTGGCAATCAACTCGGAAATGCGATTACAAGAGTATACCTTTTAAAAGGATCCGAACTTGTACGCACACTTTTTCTGTATTGCAACTGGATCTGACATACTGCAGCTGAATTTAACCTAAAAGAGATGGGGGGGGGGTTGTCTTACTCTTTGAAAAACAAAAACAAATAATTGCAGCAAATAATTAATACACACCTTGTGCCTTCATTTTCTTGATATTCGGTTAAAATTGGCTTCAAGTTTATCTTCAGATCCTCTCTAAAAGGATAATAGTATGAGTCTTGTTATGATATAAACATTTATTTTATAAATGCTTCGCTTTATTAACTTACCCAGCTTGGTCAGCTGCAAAGACAGCCGCATCTATTTTGCCACAACGCAAACTGTAGTAGATGACAGCCCAAACAGGAACATTATCAATTAATCCATCCTACAGTGAGATAAATATAATACTTCAACATATGAAAAGTCTCATTAGAATCTTTAAGGGCTCTCAACGGTTTAAAACATTAAAATAAATTAAAAAAATTTTCTAACTGATTATATTTCTTCATTTGCTTCAAAACATTAAAAAATTAAACTTTTAAAAATTCACAGTAGATCACCAGTTATAGGCAAAAAAATGCTTAGATATATGGCATATCCAGATCTTGTTGTGGATATCTGATGTAATCCATACAAAGTTTGCTGAAAAACAAGTCGATCTTCAAGCTATACTGGCTAAAAGGAGAATCTCACAAATAAAAGTCATTGTATGTGGGTATGTATATATGTATGTGGGCATCCTAAAATATTAGTCCAATTCTAAAATAAATTGGTACAAATATTCTTTATATCACTTTGGAAAATACTGTAACTTCAAAATGTTCAAAATCTATCCCTTCCCCCCTTTTCGAGCATTATATGTCATTATTTGAAGCACTATTTTTCTTGGTTAAGAGCAGTCTATTCAATTTACCAATTGATCACATAAGTAGATTTTTCTAGCACTATTGACATTTTTTTAACCATCTGATTTATTAATTTCTTATTTTATATTATTTAAATATTGTCTGCATGATTTTCATCCATTTTACATCTGATTTTAGATATTATGCGATTAATTTTCTTTTATATTTGGATGAAAATAATAGATTAGGTACATATGTGATAATTTGAAATTTAGTCATTAATTATATTTTGTTACAATAATTTTATTAGCGGTATTAACAATTTCTTAATCTGAATTTGATGAAAAGCCTTTTTAATTTATCTTAAAAATTGTTTTGCTTCTTTCAATTCAAACTACCATAATGAAAAATTTTAATTCAGAATTTCTAAACCCAAAAGTGTTATTGAAACCCACCGGAATTCTGGGGGACCCTTGGAACACAATCACCCCTGAGAATAAATTTAAAGCAAAAATTTAGCTTTCAAGATCAAAGTATGGAAAGGAACATTTTACAATTTATAAAACAGAAATAGGTCTTGAGGAGTTGTGAAATTCCTCGATTTTTCCAGAAAATTCAAGGTTTATAAGTTGTTTGCATGGAACCCTACCTACGAGGTAGAGTCAGTAAGTTCATGGAATGATCGCCTACATTCATGAAGGTATTCATTAGAGGGGAAATGTCTCTTTTGGAGGTTGTCAGCACTAATAGGGAAAACACACAGCCACCAAGAATTCATTGCCGGCATTAGCTGCAGATTATTTTTGACAAAGAGAATTTTTTATTCACCAGATTTTGAAATATCATCATTCAAACATCAAATTCTGCATTTTGCTTGAGAAATACCTTTCTGAGATGTTCAAAATGCTGAAGAAAGCATACAGAAAGAATGACAAAAAATACTGCTGTGTACATGTGCCATAAGCATTTCCATTAAGGCTGCACAAACATCAATGATCATATTCAGACTGGGTATCCCTCCTCTTTCACCACAGATGAGAATGTTGAGTGCATGTGGACAGAATAATAACCGTCGATGCTATTGCCTCTGAATTTTACATGGACATTCTTCATGATTCTCCATCTTACCAATAAAGAACTTTACCTGGAAATCCTTAAATGGCTACAAGATACAATCAGACAAAGGCGACCTGAAAAATGGGTTTCTGTTACATGGCAATGCTCTACCACATTATACTTATTTAACATTGTGAAAAAGTACTTTGCCAGAAACTGCGTTACCACTTTGTAATACCCTTCTTATTCTCCCAATCTAGCACCCGTAGATTTTTACCTATTTCTATGGCTGAAAATGAAATTTGAGGGACACTGTTTCGATTTAGCCTTAATACGATCAAAAAGGCAACAAAGCAATTGATGGACCTCTCAAAAATGGATTCCAGGAGTGTTTTGAACAGTTATACAAACACTAAAACAAGTGTGTAGATGCAGGAGGGCAATAGTTTGAAGTCAAATAAAGGAAAATTATTGTCCCATTTTTTAATAGTTTTTAATTGACCTATTCCAAGAACTTTAACTCATACATATGTTAAATTCGTACGCCACAACCAGTAAAAAATAGGCACACCCATTAAATCAAAAGAGGAATCCAGTTTCTAAAACAAAACTGTATATAAATTTAAATACACACATAATTAAACACTCTTTTCAAAATATGACAGGGTTCCCACTCTCTTTCCAGAACAAAAATTAAGGACTTTCTAAGGACCAAAGTAATTATTTATAAGGACTCACTTGAAATACACAGCATAATGACATAAAGTCTATTTCCTGAACAACATATTTTAACAATTATGAATCAGATAAGTCATGTTCAATAAATGCCCTATATTTCTGAATTAAGTTTTTAAAAATGTCTAAAAATTAATATAAGATAAATCTATTTGACAAAAACAAAATTTGAAAAATATACATCTAAAAATTTTTGAGTGATCAAATTAAAAATAAATTGTGAATAAAATACAATATTATAAACAAGACTTTCGAAGGGTTTAAAAATTTTTGACATATATATATATATATATATATATATATATATATATATATATATATATGTGTGTGTGTGTGTGTGTGTGTGTGTGTGTGTGTGTTTATTCTTGCTGATTATACCTAATGTTGCTGGGAAAGAAGAAAGTTTTAGACTTTTCTATTACATTCAATGCAAGAAAAATTAAACTTCCATAAGTAACTGAAATATCTACAAACCCCCCATCCTCCATTTAATTAAAATCTGCATGACTGTTAGCTATTAGGAAAGGGCAGCTGACTTTAAATCTTTTCAGTATGTGAAAAATTATTTATTTGTCAAATAAATTTTCTAGCTTGTGACCATATAAAGTACTAATAAACTAAAAGCATTTTTATAATTTTTTAACCCCTAATTTGGCAAGATGTTTTTTCAAATATTTTTTAATTTCTGTTATTTTCTCATGTCTGTACAAACATTTAGGACCTCTGTAAAATAAACAAAATATATCCTTTTCCATTTTTGAGGTAATTAATGTCCGCTGTGGCAAGCACTGACAATTATGTTATATAGTAGTTATAAATAAACATATCCGGGGTAGAGGCCAGACTTAGCCAAATTAAGGGTTAAAGAAATTAAGGAAATGAATTTTTAATTACTATTTACGACAATAATACACTGAAAACATATGTATTTGAGGAATTTCTTTATTATTAATACTGCCCTTTTGGCTAAAAATATAAAAGAATGTTATGAACATTAACAAATATTTTATATATTCTTAGAACCAGTTTTCAGCAAGTTTAATTATGCGCCTACAAAACCAGAAAGTTCAGAGAGTACGGCAAAAACTGATAGGAAATCACATTACGGAGGTGGATCAAGTCAATGAAGAAATTGATCAGGTTCAAATAATTTAAAAATTAAGGAGTTTTTAAGGACCGTGGGAGCCCTGTATGACTAGCTATACCAATTGTTTTTACAGCGCTGCCTAGTCAGGAAACTCAAGATGCCATCAATTGGTATCTAGAGAGGTCATTTCTTATAATATTAACCTGAATTTAGGATTTTATGCATAAAAAATACTGTGCACTTTTATATAAAAATGAACAAAATCATAAAATGTTAAATATAAGCATTAATATGGTATTACAGTCATGATGATTGTTTCAGAGTTTAAAAAAATAAAAATAATTGTAAATTGCATATTCACTTTTGAAATTTTCAACTATAAACAAAATGTTCTGACTTTTGATTTTTCCCGAGAATGCGGGGTTTTCCCAGTTTTCCGCTACGTGGCAACCATTGAGAAGGGTAGGAAGTTTACTACAATTTTCGATAAATCTTACACAAAATTTTTATCTAAGTATTCGAATAACTTCAGTATAAATTTGTACTTACTTCCAGTCCAGGTGGGGGAACAGGAATTTTCAGCTTCAAAAAACTACAAATAAGAAAAAAAGCTCCTGGTCTTGAACCTAACTGAGCTTGTTGCAAATTTCCATACACAATGCCTTGAATATATTCAAAATATCTACAAAAGAAAATTAGAATTACTCCAAATCAAATAAAAACAAGTTTAGATGACATTAAGAGATATTTTGACCATTATAATTCTATTTTAATAAAGAAGCAGAGCAATAAAAGGTTTACTGAACTTGCAGAAGAGTTTGCACACAGGAAATGGAGCCTTAACTATGAAGCTTTTAGTAAGCTAAGAAATAACTTTTAAAATAGAGGATTTCTTTTCCATGGAAAGTAGAAAGCATAATGACTGAAATGGAGGAGAATCTCAAAGTCAAATAATTTAGAATACTCTGTTTTTTTTTCAACTTATAGTGCAATTTCGATAATTAGTATGTAATAACTTGAATATGAAACTCAAGGATTTTAAAATTTTTACTAGGCATTTTTGATAACAAATGTGTAAATTATGATTACAGAATTTAATTTATAAAATTAAAATTTTTCATTAGATTTTATTTTAATGTTAAAAAAGGATTTAAATAACACACTATATGAGATTATTTTTCAAGTGAACAATTAAATATTTTTGGATAATAAAATTTCTGAACAATGAATAATAGGGTCTGTTTTATGTTATACAATGCCTAAAGACATTGGAATTCACTACTTAAAGCAGAGTCTGAATGGCTACGAATAACTACATCCCTAACTAGTTTCGAACTCGCAACAGTGCCCTATTGCAGCTGTGATTTTGTTTAGAGCTTTACAAAGGACTTTTAGCTCTATGAGAGGTAATGAGATCAGAACTTAAAGCTCATTTTGAGCAGTAATACTAGCAGTGAAATTCGAGCCCACAAACTTTGATACTGAAGAGCAGAATCAGTAGAATGAATGCTGGTTTTAAACTCTTGTCGGGAGATGGGAAATCAGACTGTAGTGTCCCAAACTAAGTTAAAACCCAAAATTAAAGCAAGCATCATATCAAAATGATAGAAATTTTTCATTCGATAATTCCCTCCACACACATCACAAGAACGTGTCATCGACAAAGTTACCACTATGCAAATCAATCAATACTCATTTAAAGGTCAAAACTCATGGTTCAGCAAATCCCCTCTTATCTACCCTCCCCCCCCCACAATGAGTAGAAATGCTGACTGTAGTAGAATACTTACTTTTTGCAAGCTGAAACACAAAACAAGCTATAACAAAAGTTTAACTAGAAGCCCTTTTAATTTATTTAAAAAAATGTTTGCTTCTTTGAATTCAAAATGCCATAGTGAAAAATTTCAACCTGGAAGGAATGATCAAATTTCCAAACTGAAGCAAAACTGAAAAAAATACAGAATTCCAGGGTACCCCTGGAAGATTCAAAAGCAATGACATGTGAAAGAACTGCAGAGAAAGAGATTGTATCATGATTAGCAATGAAAAATATAAATGCTAAGCCTAATTAATTATGGGGTAAACCCAGTGATGCTTCTGGTGTAGCTGCCTCAAGTGATGAATATTAAAAGATATATGAAAAAAGCCATAAATTCATTCCTAAAATATTTCAATCACATAACTCATTCCAATTATCACTTGCTAAATGTGGCCTAGTTGATTATTCTTATAAAGATGGGATAGCCATATGCCCTTGAAAAATAGTAGTGTTTTTTCAAAAACAAAAAAAAAAGCAAGAATTTATTAAAAATTTTATGTAGTTGCAAAAAAAGAGGGTAAAAAACTAAGATAACAGTTTCTGAAAATAAATAAAAATATAAATTTTTAAAAAACCCCAATAAAACTTGCTTTAGAGTGGGTTCTTTAGACTGGGTTTTACACAGAAAAACCTGCCCGGGTTTTTCTGGGTAGGTGGGTTTTTCGAAACCCTGAAATTTTAAGACACACACATAAAAAAAAAAGAAAGATAATTACTTCTTTTCTAAATATGTTCTAGCCTGTTTTATAAGTGAAGTCTGCATAAATAACGAGCATCTAGCTGTTAAAATATCTTTATCTGCTTTGAGAGGAACATCTGACATTGTCTTCACCATTTCCCATAACTCCATTACTTTCTAAAGATAAAAAGAATCATTATTGCAACACATAAAACTTTACTTCAGATATTTAAGTGCTTTCATAAAAATCCTAATACTCATTCTTTTTTCACTCTGGATAAAAACTTCTCTAAACTTAATAATCTAAAGATTTGTATTAGTATATTAAATTCTAGTTCACTTCATTAAAACCTAAAATAACTAATGAAATAATTACAAAAAGAATCATTGACAAAAAATATCTAAGCTAAACATAAGGAAGTTAATCATTTTTACAATAATTAAAAAAAGAGAAGGTAATATTTAGCATAAGTATGGGAACTATTGAATATATAGACTATGATTCAAATCCTTTGTAATACCTTTTTAAAGAACTTATCCTTTAAGAAAATTTGTTAGAAATTTATCTCCATATTAATAGAGGTCACTTACTTTATCATCCAATTCTTTGAATATGGAATAAAATTTCTCTGCAAGGTTACACTGAGTGCCTCCCCGAACTGCTTGTTCATTATATAAAGAGAGCTTGAAAATAGAAAAAGAACTCAAATAGACACAAAATTCAAATGACAAAAGAGTTAATTTTGAAAAACACTTAAAAAAAGTAGATCTATTTAAGGTTAATAGAGTCCTCTAATTAAAATTAACATACAAATATAAATAATTCAAAGCGAGACTTACTTCTTTGGCATAGGTCATTTCAATGCTGTCCATAGCACTTCTGGTTTTTAAGCTTATAGTTTCACTTAAATAAGCCTAAAAGAGCAAAATAGGTACATTTGATTTCAAATACCCTAAATTGTGGATTATATGTTAAAAATTTTAAATTTCCTAGTGCATGGTTTATGCTACCATGCATTATCTGCTATTCAAAATTATTTTTATAGTGAAATTTACAAATATCTGTCCTAAAGATGGCAGCATTTGCTCATATTTACACAGAATTTTTTTTTGCTGGTGAGATTAAAAATCCCTTTCAGTTAAGAACATAGTGGTTTGGGTAAAAATTCCAGTTTAAATTAATATTTTCTATTTTGTGTATTTCTATCAAGAAATAACACCTGCATAATCGGGCATGGCAGCATTCCCCATTAGATTTCCACGTTCAGGCACCATCACTGCATACATTTAACACAGATCGTAAATAACTGTATGCAGGAATCCGAATTTTAACATCTTTTTTATTTAAATATATGTTTGAATAATTTATTCGTATCAATGATTCTGTACTAATTTATCTAAGTTTTTGGAATATATCTTTATTGAATAACATAAAATTCTTTAAGTCTACCCAAATTTTCACTTTATTAAATTATGTTTATTAATTTAAAGAAAATGTTATCATTAAGGAAAAGAATTTAAATTTGTTTTTACACTAGAAGATAAATGTGTTTCATTCAGTGAATCCCATGAAATTAAAGTGGAAATTTAATCTGTAGATTATACACTGCTGCGGTTTAAATGATATTTTTCTCTAACACCATCATGAAATTCACAAATTCAGTATTAATATCATTAACTTAGTTATGTATGGACATGTAATCAGGCTTGTAACTGCTGAGGTACTTTCAGAAAGGTGTCAAATAAGTGACTAAACATTGAAAAAGAAGGGGGGGGATTTTTTCCCCTCCCCTTGATTACAGATGCTATTAGTAAGATCTTTCTATTTATTTTAACTCTAAATCAAATGATTTATGCAAGACATGATTTTAGCGTCAAATACAAAAAAGGTTAAAAATTTTGTTTAACACAACTCAACATTGCTTTTTATTCAAGAAAATCTATAAATTAGATTTGAATACGTACAATACATTAATTTTATAATCACAATTTCTTGCATATATTAATGAGGTTTTGAAATAGGTACATAGCTAGATTAGACTAAACAAAAATTGTGAAGAAAAAGAGAAATGTGTGCTTTGACGTAAAATACTTTAATATATTAAATGTACATTTCAGTATAAATGTTGATTTCAGGAACTTCTTTATGACTTTTTAAAATCACTCAATTCTGAAAACCATATGACCAATTACATTTTAATAAGAAAAATAAGATTAGAGAGTCCCATTTTTGGTCTTTTATTAAAATATTTTATTAGTTCAACAACAGACTTTTGCTGTGATACACTATGAAAAAAGTGACTGTTTACTTAAAAAAGTGATCAATTGTAAAAAAAGTGACAGAACTGCAAGCCAGTGTAATTTCAAAGTCCACTGGAACTAAACTAGTCAATGACACGATTTTATCACTTTTTCTGAAAGGTTAAAAGTTTTTAAACACACAATTCTATTCTTCTATTTATATAGATCATCCATTACATTTAAATTTCAAACATTATTTAAAAGTTTCCAAAAACAAATCCATTAATAAAAACTAGCTTGAACCTATAATTGCCAAACTTTGAATTATGATCAGTGTCATAACACAAGAATTTAGATCTAATAAAACTAAATTTTGAAGGACTTGGATCAATAAAGTATACCAATATTTAAAAGTCTTCAATATTTTTTCTGCATACTTGATACAAAATTTCTCCACACTCAATATGAATTTGTATGTATCGGGATTGCATATCTTTTATTCCATTCTTATGTATTGCGATAGATCATTATTCAATTTCTTATACTGCACAGCCTAAAATATGATATTTAGTCCATACATATTTTTTTTAAAGCTGTCTGTTTTTAAACATAACTTATTAAACCTTTCATTTCTACCACTCATCTGCCTTATTCTGAACAATAATATAGGACAAATTTCACTCTCTGTAAAACAATTTTTGACGTCAGTAAGCCCTTGCAATTATTTGATTATGGAGCCTTGCTACAAATAATACCAAACATTCAATCTATTTTTTCCTATTTTAAAAAATATAAATATAACCATAGAAATAAATCTGGGAGTTTTTGCAAATATAAGCATTGGTAATGTGATAAAAAAATTTAACTCTAATGAGGTCGACCATGGAAAAATATTACCATCTGCTATCCTGAAATATGAGCCAACGCAAGAGCTAATGAGACGGGGACCTACTGCTTAAAGTCAATTTCGAATGCCAGAGTGGAATTTGAACTCTGGTAGTAAAGATCAACACTAACCATTGTCAGGAAATATTAGATGACTGGTAAATTTTTCTTTTTTGAAATAAATGTTTCCACTTATCCCTCACCTTAAAGACAAGGCTGACTAAGCATGCATTATGAAAGGAGCACACGAACGTGACGTGCTCATGTCATGGTGAGCAAGAGTTTGGGAGGGTGGAGATCAGTGCAGATATAAAAGCCAAAGTTTTCACCCAGTGAAGTAGAGACGTCTGCTGCACACAGCCGAGGAGCCGTGCTTGGATGCTACTACAGTTGGGCTTGTGGTTTTTTACCGCATGAAAGGTTTTTGTCAAGTATGTTTTTCTTTTAAGAAGGTTTGTGAGTAGCAATCATTTTGTACAGATACCAAGACTAGTATGTTTTATCCATTAAAAGATTTAGCTCTAACCATCATTATTTTTAGCTTCCACAGCAAACAACCTTTTTTTGTCATCTATACTGATAACTTAGTTATCTAGCTCACACTTTTGAGAGTGGGAGGTAACAACCATTAGACCATCATTTGGCACAATGTTCACATAATGATAATTATATGCTTGAGTTTAAATAAGAAAATAAGTTGTTGCAGTAACAAAATGACTGATTTGAATATATCAAACTGAAATAAAGCAATATTTTATTTTTTTAGTTCAGACCAAAATATTCTGGTTTTCAGTTTAGTTAAGGTTAGAACATTATTTAAACCAAAAATTTCTTTCAATCTTTTATACTGTGGGGCAAAATATCATTAAATTGAGATGGATTCTTACTTTGCTTTCAGAGGAAACATCCATTAATTCTTGAGATGGGCCTATAAGGGCATTCAATATCTTCTGCTTTTCTTGTTCCCACTCATTGTCCAATGTTTCCCAAAACACTTTATCTGCCTTTTCAAAAGTCTGAAAAATAATAAAGCAAAAAAGATCATTCCCATTAAATACAATAATTCTCCCTCACTCTTATAATATACATTTTCTCACTTCTTGTTAACCATCCATTTATTTAAGATGGTGACATTTGCATTTTCTGCTGGACTTTTTTTTTAAACTCTGAGGTGCATTAAAGATGGGAGTATGACTTATTTTGCAGTAGGATCTTCCACTGAATTTATAATGTGACGTCTTCAATATTCTCAAATGAGAGGTAATGTGGATAATGGATCACAGTCACGGATAAAATTGAAAATTTACTTTAATTCTGGATTAAATATGGCTATTTACAAAGGAATGTTAATTCCTGAATCATGTAGAACTGCAAAGGACGGTTGCCGGTAAAACTTCCTAACGACAATCACAGTCAAAAGAAAAACAAGATTTAATAATCTCTTACAAATGGGGAGGCTTTTCAGGGTGTGATCAAACCTAATTTATCCCCGTTTGGTACCCGAGATTCTGCCACTCCCTATATGAGCAAACTTTACGAATCTCCCGAACTAGCAAGCTGTCGCAGGTAAAAAAAGAGGCAAAAGCCTCCATGCGGTCAACACACTTATGAAAAAAATGACGAAAAGCCCTGAGTTGCAAAATTGTAAGCTTTTTATACCTGGGGGGTCAGTTACGGTTCCAAAATTGTTTTTTTTTGGGGGTCAGTTAAAATCCCAGTTACTTGAGAACTCCAGCTAAAGTTAGTTCTATTTTTTAGCTGAATTCTCATTCGCTGGCTGTCCCTTCACGAAATTTCCAAGCATTCATTAATGAGATCCATCAGGGGCACATTCGTCTATTCAGTCCGATTGTCAAAATCCCAGACTCTGCGATGCTACTCTATTGTCCAGGTAAACAGGTGGGCTCTGGTCAGCTGTTTAGATGCGTGCTCGGACAAAGGGGAATCTTCACAATAACAAGCAATAGGCTCATCTTCATTATACAGATTATAGGCCAGTTTTAAAAGTAATAGAAAATATTGCTTTGAAAGCTTAACTGATAAGGCAGCTAGTTTCTTTTATATCAAAGACTAAACAGGTACAACACATCTTTAATTTAAAAAAAAAACTTACAGATCTTTTAGATTCTTCAATGACAGAAAGCATGGCATTTTCTCTTTCATTCTTCAAAAATCCCTAATGGAAAAAAAAAAAATTAAGTAGAGAAATATATTTCAGAGTCCATTTTTCTAACACATCTTACAATTTTTACACAAGAGATTTACATTTAATTTCAATTAGTACTTTTACATCCTGCTGTATCTTGTTGATTGACACTAATAAAAGGAAGCCACATTATATAATATTCAATTTCTAAATATCCACAACATCTCATCTCATTGGTACTACTAGTCCCAAACAGAAAGTTGAAAGTATTGGCCAGTCTCTACTTATACCATATATTTGTGTGTGAGCTCAGAATTTTTGAGGCTTTAACACTAGATTTACAGATGTTGATTCTATACTTATTCTTACTGAAGTGAGCCAATTTGACTCATACAAGAAAATTGAAGTTTTTTGCAAAGAAAACAATTCCAAATTAATTTAAATAAAATGTTTATTATAAAAAAATTCACGGAAAACATTTTTTAACACATAAAATCTGTTTTTAAAACCCATTTTCTGCAAACATTTCTATTCCATTGAGCACAATGGTTTCTACATCTGTTTCTTTTGCATGATGGTTGAACTTGACAATTCTTTTGTGCGTCCACAGCATGAATTTCTGTCATTGGAATGGAAGTGTTCTCGACTTCTTCTCTATATTTACTCTATACTATATTTATTTATTTTCATATACATTCTATGAGTCAAATTGTCTCACAACCATGAAAATAGGTATACCCTATTGGATAATGCAAAATGAAGGGGTCTGCGGGGAAGAGGAATGAAGTTTACATATATTACTTAACTAAAAAGAAACGTATGTTTTTGAAAAGGGATATTAAAGTTATATATATATATACAGTGATCCAATTTTTAAAGAGTCAAATTGGCTCAGTCTGTAAATCTAGTGTTAAAGACCTAAAGTGTTTGTCTGTGGAGAGGGTGAGCTGATATACAGATCCATGGACCAGACATAATTCATGTACTTTTTAGCAATGCTTGTTTTTTTTTGTTTTTTTTTTTTTTTTTTTTTTTTTTTTTTTTTTTTTTTTGTCGTTGGCAACAACAAGTTACTAAATTGGCAAAATTTAAAGAAATGATTTCAAAAAAAAAAAAAGAAAAAAGGTAACAAATGTTCTAAATACTATCCTGTGCAGCCCAGCAAAATTTTTCCTTTTGACTTGAGGCAACTTACAAAGTATTGAAAAAAATTTAACTTGATCATTTGTGGGTTAATAACAAATGAAAAACAACCAAATATGAGAAGGAGACCTGTTGGGAGGATTGAAATTGCAATTGAATTCCCAAACTCAGAAAACTTAGTAACCTATTAGGGAAAAACAGTGGGCAGCTGTAACAAACTACTATCATTTTTTTTAATTAATCCTATTTATCAACAAAAACAAGATTAAAAATAATTTGAAATACAACTTTTATATCCCTATAATTTTTGAACATACAAGAGGAAAACATTAACCTGAATATCCGTCTCTCGAATGGGTTCTATAGGCTCAAATGTTCTTGCAGCACTCAAAGATTCTAACTTCTGAGATATTTTAGGCAAATCGTACCCTTTGCTTCCCAACAGAATGGACCTGGAGCATAAAGACATTTATCAACTAGACAATACTTCAAAAATAATCTACATATCACTGAGATGGATTTTATTCAAATATAAATAAAAACAATTGTTAAAACAGTATGTAGTTTAAATACATAGCTGCCGAGTTACACCTTAAAAAATAATCATTTTCAATTTATTAGACAGAGGTAAAATAATAAGAACAGTAAATAAAAGACAAATGACTCTTTTGGAATATATCTAGAAATGTTAATCGAATACACTAGTCAGTGCACAATCTGCCTCTTGCTTCACTGTCACGTTATGTGGCTGCCTCTCTGTATAGAATAGCATAGTGTATCTATTTTCAAAATGAAAACACATAATGAATATTTGCAGCCCACTGTCCCAGATATAAGTCAGGTAATTGGCAAAACATGTGACAATTACAATAGGAGTGGTCCCCGAAAACCTGATTCCTTCCGAAAAGAGAAATCCTCCCTTTGCCGATGCACTGCAAAAAAAGACCAGCGACACATCTGAAAACCTTATCAGTGCCAGGCTCCTATTTCCCCCAGGAACGCAGGGTGGAAGGGGTCAACAGGGACAGATATCAAGAAGGGCAAAACACAAGTTGTGAGCACCTCATTTATACATTAATGTAAACAAGTACTCAAGTCTCCTAATCAAAAAATGTTTAAAAGAAATTCACAAGTTTTTTCAATATCCTAATTTGCAAATCTCCTCTTTTACCCATCATGAACAGAAATGCTGACTGTAGTAGAACACCCGTTCTGCAGCTGGAAAGCGAAACACAAGCATTTCTAATTTATTAATTTGTTTAATCTGCTCCTTTGAATTCAAACTACCATAGTGGAAATTTTCAACACAGAAGATATTTCCATACCTAGAAGAATATTTACAAAAACACAGAATTCCATGGTATCCCTGGAGCATAATCACCTCTGCTAAAATTTCAGTCCCTTTTATGATCCGAGGTAGATACAGTACACACGAAACACAGTAGATTAAAAAGTTACTTGGATACAAAATAAAAATATGCTGTGAGGGTTGCAGTTCTCATGATCATCTACTTACCTCAGATTAAAAATTTTTTTAAGAGTGACATAATAGTGAATATATGTATGACAATTACAACATGTTAAACATTACTGTTAAATAATTTTAAGCTAAATCCTTACGCTTTTATATCACAAGCATCTTTGCTTGCTGTTTGGGTAGTACGCGACCATAGTTGCTGTCCAGCATCCACTATTTGCCTCAGATTGCGTTCTACTCTAGGCAATTCTCCTTCCCCATCAATATCAGCTGTTAACAACTCAGCCTGCTGAAGTAGATCTGTGAACCCTGAGCTACTCATGTCCATTCTAGAGAAAAATAAAGAACATTGTAAATAATACAAAAGCTGTCAAAGTGGAATGGTCAAGTCCTTTTTAGTTCATTTTTGCTAACATTTTACCAATTTGGCAGCATTTTGGTTGCCACATCTTTCCAAAAACTGGCAATACAGCTAAAACTAATGCTAGGAAATAAAATTCACCTTTCCTGAAGTAGGACATTTAAATTAACTAATAAATGACAAAATTTTTTTTAACTAAAACATTATGATCTAATGATGCATAATAAATACAAAGGATACGAGAGGAAAATATTAAAGTGGTTTGGTTTTGGAGCACTGCAGTCTACTTTTTGCTACACGAGGGCTAATGAGACTGGGACCCACTGCTTAAAGCCGATTCCGAACGGCTACGAACATCCATGCCATAGTGGGATTCAAACCCATGAACTCCGGTTCCGAAGGCCAGCACCCTAACCATTTGGCCATCATTCAGCAAAATATTAAAGTGGAATTTGGTTTGTTTACCATAATATTTTTAAACTAGAAACAAATTTTTTAATAAATACTTTTACAAGAGGTTATTATTTGACACTTCAAAAAGGTCAAAATAAAAATAAATAAAAAATGTCCTGTATTTTTTATACACAGGAAATTTCAACTGTTTTATAAAATATGTAAAGAAAAAACTTTTTTAAATCTCATTAAGAAAATACACAAAATGTTTGTGGAGTTGTCACTTTTTTGTTATCTCTGAACTAATGTTTTTCAAAACAAAAGAGATCCATGCAAATTCTCAACATTCTGCACAATTAAATTCATTGTAATTTTCATCATGACTGAAAGATTGGATCATGTCTATTATTGAAACATCTTGAATAGAATTTCAAGATGATTGAGAATTTATTCAATGATTCTAATACTGGTTATCATGTATAGACTATTCAAATATTTCCAATACAGCAATCCTTATGGAAGGTTGTTTCTTTTAAGGACTGCTGAATACATTTTGAAATATGGGTTCAAGTGAGAGAAAAACCTACAGAAAATTTCTTATTATTGAAAGGATGTTGGCCCAATTAGATTATTATTTGAGTTTAATAGCTCACTCCAAATTTTGAGAAGCATGCCTGGGTAACCACTATATTTGTGAGAAAGATTATAATTATGTTATCTTGAAATACTGTAATTATTACAATGTTTTTTACATATTTAATTACATTATCTATGATTTTTTGAGTTGATTAATATGATCCTTTACAGTAATGTCACTAAATGGTGTTATTATAGTTACTGCATATTTATGTGTATAAACCATGAATTTTTTTGGCTAAAAGAGAGACCAAATCAAACCTCTAAACTGGCAAAAAAAAAAAGTCTGATTAGCATTGATCTAACACTTCGTTAATTCACAGCAACTTGATCGGAAAATATTTCTCCCTTTTTACCTATTTGGCAACATTTTCAGTTTCTTGGTGACATATTTGAATGTTATACACTGTCTACCAATAAGTATTTGGACACCTGTGATAGAAAAAAAAAACTAACTTTATTAAAAATCAATAGTTGGTAGAGCCTCCACGAGAGGCAATTACAGTGTGAATCCTTCGGGGCATACTTTCCACAAGTCTTTGTATTACAGCTAGTGGTATTCTGCACTGTTTAGTTCAATAAACAGTACAAAATTAGGTTTAAATACATTAAATACTCAAATTTAAATTTATATTCACCTCAGCAAAATTCAAACCTTATTTAGTTCAAAATATGCTTTAAAATTGGGTATAAACTTAATACAAAATGAAGTACAAATTGTAAACATCACTTGGCGACCTGTACAAAAATAGAGCCAAAAACATGGTGGTGTACCCCCGGAACTAGTATTCTACTTATTTCTTCATTGGATTTTAAATGGATCTTAAATAATTTAGCAAAATCCAATTTTGGTTTAAAATAACAGAAAAATTCCTTAAAATAAAGTGCATGATCTTAAAATATACATTTCATACAGATTAAAAATATATAAATAAGAAGTGTAAGCGTTGTTAGAAAACTGATCTCTTGAATTTGGCAGTAATGCTCCCGTTTGGCATGTGCACTAAACTGTGATATAGTTGTCCCATTTTTTATGGGTACCCTGATCCATTAAAAATCAAACATATAAAATCCAAAATATATGCATGCACGCGCACACACACACATATATATATATCAAATTAACATATAGTTATCTCTTTAGGATTAAATATATTTCTTGAAAAACTTTTTTCCCAACTTAAAGTATTATAAACTATTCTACTTTGGTGCATTCTTTTTTTAAAAAGTATTAATGACAGTGTTCAAATAGTAAAGATAATAAGTAGTAGTATGACTTCCTTTTTTTTAATTATCCCTTGACCTAACTTCTGCTAACATAGCAAATTTAAAAGAGATAATTTTTCAAAAATTTCACTTAATTGATCCAGACCATCAAATATTTCAAAATATATTTACAGCCAATATAGTGATTGATTTTATACTTGTGTACCATATAAATGTATGTGTATAGCGTAAGTATATGGTTTCTCCCCAAACCAAATATATGCTTTTAAATACTTCCTCTAAAACAGATCTATTTTCTTCATCTAGCGGGAGTGTACGCTTTTAAACAACTAAAAATATTCATGAAAAGGTAACAAATTCTTCTTTGATTCAATTGCTTCCTATTTTTTTTTTTTTTTTCTAATATAAAGTCGTGCATGATTATTATGACATTACAATAAATCGTTAAGACCTCACTTTATATCCTTTTGACACAAACACAACTCGAGGTCAGTTAACACAGATTATGCAACTTGAATTACGAGATGAATTTCATACTATATGATGAACACTGTCTTGACTATTAATAACATTTATCATAGTAATACAACTTTCTATAGAAGAAAAGTCTTAAATGAAAAGGATACTTAACAACAAACTTACTTTACTGTTAAAACTCTTGCCGAGACTTAAATTCTTGCGGCTTATTACGTTGTTGCCAACCAAGAACGGAACAGAAAGAAATATGCAAGTTTCATACAACTTTTATTTTGGGCTTTTGTGAAACTTTTTGTGATTCAAGACTCTTAATTCAAAGAGTATTCTTGTAATGTGCTTAAAATATATGTATACTTAAATAGACCATAATTTATGTTAATAGATATATTAATATTCACAATTTAAAATGTTGAATGCATATCGAATCTTTATCGACTACCGGCTAATGTATATATTCATCGATTTCCCAATAGCCGTCGTACTTCTGCAGTTTGCTGCCGCTGTGCGTGCAGTTGTGGTATTGCTGATTTTTTTAAAAAAATTTGGGTGGGGCATACCTTTTTGCTTTATTCTCAGATTGGAAATTCCTCTTCATATCATTTTAAAATGGAGGATAATAAGTCTGTTTCTAACGAAGTAAAGGAAGAAGAAAAAA
Source organism: Pardosa pseudoannulata (assembly GCA_032207245.1). Classification (NCBI taxonomy): domain Eukaryota; kingdom Metazoa; phylum Arthropoda; class Arachnida; order Araneae; family Lycosidae; genus Pardosa; species Pardosa pseudoannulata. Next base: position 1,667,667 of record CM063505.1, read on the forward strand.
ATAATGTAGAAGTGAATAACAAGGATGAGAAAGCTATTCAAGATGGCAAAGATACTACTGAGGATCAAATGCCTACTAAAGAAATGAAGGGTGTTGTATTAACTTGCTTTGGTGGTTTAAAAGCCATAAAAATTCAGAATAGACCAGAGCCTACGCCATCGGAGGGGGAAGTTCTTATACGTGTAAAAGCTTGGTAAGTATTTTATGCTGCCTTCTGCAAATGATTAGTTTGGTCCAAAGTGTCATACGCACGGTTGACATCGCAGCAAAGTCTGGGAGTTTACGCGATATTATCTTTTTTACTTCTGATAATTCATTTGTTATTTAATGAATAGTGTTAATAATATGTTGCATATTATATAAAATGGTTAATATTATTAGCACTTCAGGAATTTGCGTATTTTGTGATTTTATCATCTGAATAGTTGAATCAAAGCATAGAAATAAAGTAATACATTTTCGCAACTGATATTACTAGTGGTCAAAGAAATTCTATTTTTATATATTTAATTTTGATATAATGGTATCTTATGTCTTCTCTATTTTAAAATTGTTAAGGAGTTATGTGTATCTAATTAGACTTTCATTTTATAAAGTCTTAAGTGTTGCCAAAGTCTTTCATATCTAATCGCTTGCAACTATTTTATTTAGAAAATTTTTACCAACTGCAATGTTTCCCGTAAGAATAACTAATTGGATTTTATTGTTTATCTATTTATCTTTAAGTAAAATTAGCTTTTAAATCATGGTAATATTTTGTTTCTCAGTAAACTCTTATGTTGGATGTCAATTCTTTTTTTAGTATATAGTTGAAAATTAACTTAACCATTTTATAAAGCTATTGAATTTGTCCAATTACATAAAAGTTTATATACCCTTATTTTTCTGATGTGGATCATAATTTTTTTTTTTTTTAATTGATAGTGGGCTTAATTTCTTGGATGTTATGCTGAGACAAGGAACAATTGATAATCCACCTAAATTACCTGTTGTAATGGGATTTGAATGTGCTGGAGAAATAGAAGCTTTAGGTGAAGGAGTTGCAGATTTTCAGGTAATTCCTATGGTTCAGTAATTCTCAATTAAGAACTTTATTTATAAGCTGTAACTTTATAAAATATACTTTGAAACTTGTTTTAATCAAAACATCCACTTTCATAAAATTGATCTGTATGTAATATGTATTTAAAATTTTCAATACATATTTTGATATGTCTTCCTCTTACATTGAAACTGATATATTCTCAAAAGAACAACATGATTTATTTTAAAAAATATATCAATTATTTATTGATTTAAAAATTTAGCCATTACTTTTTTAAAAATATATTTCTTTTGGTGAGAATGTGTTTACATGGTTTTATAAATGGAGAATGTGCATATGACATCAGATATAGAAAAAATTGCACATCCACTTCCTCATTGGCAAAACATTCCAATTTCCTACAAATTGAGCTTGTTATTGGAGTTTTAATCTTGTGAATTATCTGAAAATGATAACCAGCTGTTATGTGTATGGCTGTACTAAGAGTTTAAAAAAAAGAGTAGCAAATTTTATTGCTTTCTTAAAGATTTTATATTGCAAATGCTTTAGATAAAAGTTTTAAAAAAAAACAAGACTAGACTCAGTTCTTAGAGAATTTGTGGCAAACATTTTCAGAATGGTAATAACACATTACCTTAATGTAATAGATTATATAAAATTATTATGCTGTGAGAATTTTTTGTTACCGAGTTTTTTTTCATATTTCTAATGTATTTTCTATGCTTTTGTAAGAAGTACTGTACCTGTAAATGTAATTATTTTTGTCCTTAAAATGATCAGGTTTTGCCCATTTTTATTTGATTCTTATTTATGTAATAGTTCATAGATTCCTGTTAACATAATTAAAGTAGTTATACTTTGGTTATGATACTTAATAATACTGTGTTTAATTTTTAAAAAAATATATAATTTTGTAAGTGCTGAAAAGAATCTATTTTTAATTACTTGGCCAGTTTCTGATGTTTCCTTCCCCTTTCCTTAAATAAAAATTTTATTGTATACGTGATCCATATCCAAACTCATAAGATACAATGAAAACAGCCAATGTTTTTCCGACAAAAAGCCGAGTTACAGTCGACACTTGTATTTGTTTATAAACATGCACTTTCTCTATTGAATGCCTTTTCTAGGTTGGTGATCGTGTTGCTGCCCTGACGGATTGTAAAGCCTGGTCTGAGGCTGTGGTTGTATCTACAAAGTACGTCTATAAAATCCCAGCAGACCTGAGTTTTCAGGATGCAGCTGCAATGCTCATGAATTTTATTGTTGCCTATGGACTCGTTTTTGATACAGCATGTATTCGTCAAGGACAAACTGTTCTCATTCATTCAGCTGGAGGTGCTGTTGTAAGTAATCTCTCATCCTATTAAGAGTATTTAACAGTGCATCAGAATAGTGATTTCTTTTATAATAAAATATCACTTTTCTTTTAAAACATGGGAAATCAAAATTTGTTATCTAGGGTGGGTCATTTTGCTGGGAACATAGAACTAGAACTACATTTCAAAAATGTACAAAACATAATTTTGTACATATATAAAATTTTAGTTTGAATTATAAGGTTTGACAACAGAACAGGATACTAAGCTAATGGGCCGTAAATGCTAAATAGGAATATTCCCTTTAGTTTTTAATATCCTTTAGTATGGTTTTGATTAGTTTAGGATTTGGCTCTCCCTATACCACCCTTTAATGACATATTAAATGTACCTAATTCTCATTAGTAATAAAGTTTATTTGTTTCATTGACAGATAGGGATTTGGACAAGAATTCAAACATGTATCTTTGTTTTACAAACCGTGTTAACACGTTGTTAAACTTGTATTATGGTTTAATTCATTAGGGTTTTGTTTTGGGCTTGTAGTCCTTTTCTCAAGTAGTCTCAGGTCTAATGCCTGGTGGCACATGTGCCAATCAGCGAGTTCAGTACTGCCTCCCTGTCACTCCCCCAGCTTGGCCAACCAAAACATTTCTTTCCTGAATGGTCATGTGAGCTTTGGGCACCCTGTTTTAGTTAGGGGATCACATGAAGGTTTTTAGTTAGGTGCCCTATTGACATTCTAAGAATGACTATATAGGTTAGAATTAAAAAAAATTAATAATAGGTTAGAATTAAAAATTTTGTTTGTCCAGTATAATTTCTAATTTCCTAGGCATTTAGTTTGGAAAGTATAAAGATCTTTTTCTTGCTGTTTCATTTTCCATGAATAGAACTGCTGTAACAGTTGATGAATTTTAGTTTGGGCTTTGTGTATATGCCTCCTTATCTTCACTCTTTATATAGACTTGAATACTTTTTATGTTTTTAATTTCTTGTTTTTATATCATTATCTGTACTTCCTTCAGCAGAAACATTCCTAGATACATAAAATTATAAAGTCTATTTCCGTACTGTTATGGTGGTTTTTTCCTCATTTTTACTTAATTTTCATTTGTCTTGGTTTCATTTATCTTTAGTTCAATCTATCCTCAATTGTCCCCTAGTCTGCTTGTTTTCAATTTCATGTCTTTTAACTTGTTCAGGACAAATGCCTCAAATATGTATTTGTGTTAGATGTCAATCAGGGACTAACGCCGCACAGTTGCATCGTGGTTTTGGGACAAAATATTTACTATCAGATGGCGTTACTAATCCATGTTCCTTTCAAAAGATTACTCTTGTACATTGGTATTTCTCTCTGAGTTGGAATAGGGTCTGTCAAGTGTCTCAGATTTATTGGATTTTCATGGATATAAGCATAAACATGTGCTAGCAGATGAAAAGGGTAAAGAGCCTTTTAACTCATTTTGAAGTGGTTGTTTAGTTTAGATTCTATTTTAGGATGGTATTTTATGGGATATATTCTAGCATAGGTTTTACTTTTAGAGACATTTCTGTAATCATGGCTAAAAGACCATGTTATCTTTCTGAGGAGGAAATATTTGAAGTTATGAATGATCCATCTGTTGATCTTTCAGACGATGACACTGAAAAAACTATAAATTTTTTGAATTCTTTATGTAGTAGTTTTAAATCTTTTGATTCTATATTAGAGATAATAAAGTAATATATCAGTTCTGATTTCATGTGAATGGAGTTTTGACAAAGAAGAACTTCTTAAAATTTAATTCAAAACCAGGCCTTGATATGAAGAAAAATTCATTGCCCATTCATTGCAGATTAAATTAAACTTTTAAATTTGTTTTCCAATAAAAACAAGATCCAAATTATTGTAGAAGAAACTAATTCCTATTTCAAAAAAAAAAAAAAAAAGTGCAATAGATAGTAATTGAGCACATTTACAGTCGGATTGTCAGAAAATTTGTTATAAAATTGGAGAAATTAATGTCTCGTTATACTTATGTGTATTATAAGAAAATCGTCCCAAATTATGTGCTGTAAAAGAGGGCACAAAACTAAGATGTGTGGTTTGCTCGAAGCACAATAAGACAACACTTATGTAAATGTTCAATGTTAGTCTCTGTACTCATCCGTGGTTTGACACTTTTCATTCGGCTTTGAAATATTAATTATTACAATATTTTTTTTTAAGTAATTTGTCTTTATATTTTGTATCTACATTTAGGTACTTTTTAGTTATAATAAAATACAATATATCTATTTTTATTGTTAAATAACAATTATTTAAACGTTTTTGCTATGATTGAAATTGATATATTTAATCGCATATTTAAAAATCATTTGATTTTTAAGTAAACTACATTTTATTCATTATTTAATGTGTAGTATCTGAAATTGAGTATTAGGTTTAGCGGGAGAAAATGCCCCAGCCTGTACACACAGTTCAAATGTAACAGCTCCCATCCCAAATGGGTTGAGTTAGATGATAATAGTACAATATTGTCTACATAGTCTTCTAGATGTCTATGGAAGTTCTATCTTATTCCATTCTTTCTATTTTTAAGGATGTCTAGATTTACAATCAATTTTCTGTTTAACGGAAGTCCTGGTAATACACATCCATGCCTCAAAGTTTTATGTCAGTCTTGTGTGATGCTTCCTTTTTAATGTCAATTATTTGGAGGGGCAGCCTGTATATCTTTAAAATTTTCCAAAGGCAAAGTTAAGATATAATGTTAAATTTAATGCTTTGCTCTGAGATGTGCTGTAGTATAAAAATTAGCTTCACTAGTAGTTCATTATAGATAATTTTCTTTTATAATTTGGTCATTGGTTTTTTATAATCTTCATTGGTTATGCTCAGTTTGTAAGTGGTTTAGGTTAAGTTTTGTGTGTTTTGCTGACTTTCATTGAAAGTAAGGTGTATTATAAATGAGAGGTTTTGAGTCAGGGCCTTGCATGACCAGTGAAGTTGTACTGTATCATCTCAGAGGCCTGTAATTTTCAGTATTTGTTATCTATACCTTAGTATCTGTTTGAAGTGATTGCTCCGGGAGTAACCTGGAATTCCAGGTTTATCAGATCATCCTTCTGGGTTTGAAAAAGCATGTTACAGGTTGACAATTTCCACTGTCCTAGTTTGAATTCAAAGAAGCAAAAAGAACTAATATAAAGACTGCTTGTCAATCTTCTGTTATTGCTTGTGTTTAATATTTCAGCTGCAAAGTAGGTATTCTACTACATTCGGCATTTTGGTCCCCTTTGGGGGGGATTGAAGAATAAGTGATTTGCTGAATTATGTTTTAATTTTCAAACAGCAATTTTACTGTTTGAAAGTATAGTTGTATTCTGCACAAGTATTGCATAGTGAAGACTCATTCTTGAGACTCTGCAATTTGTTATATGTAATTAACTTTCAGTTCCATGTTTTTGATTACAAATGATATAAATTTCAGGGTTTTTTACTCGGAAACGCAATCACCAGTGTTTATTAGAGTTTATCATAACAATCATAACATAACTTAATGCAAGTTAGAAACAAATTTAAAGGGGGTGAATAATACCTCCCCCTCCTCCCCTTTGTTAAAATAAATTTTAGAAATTCCAAATAAAATTTTAAAAGTTGCTCCATTTTAATGTATATGCTTAGAAAATTTGAAATTATGTGCAATAGTTTTAGTCCTTTTTGTAAGTTTAAAAAAAAAATGAAGTTGCATATTTTCACATTTATTACTAGTTTTATTTTGTAAAGAAATTTCAATCTGTTTTGTTTATAAAAATGTTTCATAACTAAAGTAATTAAATTCTTGGTTTAACAATTAACATTAAATATTAACAAACCTATTAAAATCAATATTTGTAGTTGATTAAATATATCCTACCATAATTTAATCCTTTTGTCAGTATTTTTCATTTTATCTTATTTTACTACTAGTGCAGCTATACTACTTCTGACAGATCTGCTTCTCCTTATGTCATGTGAAAGGGATAGTGCTATTAATACTTCACGTGCAGGCAACACATTTTTAAGTTTTTTGCAGTCAGTCACTAGAGCACAGGTCACATAAAAATACATATTTAGTACAGGGTTCCCACGGTCATGAAAAGTCATTGAAAAGTGCTTAAATTTTCTTTGAGGTCATTGAATTTGAGGTCTGGTGCTGGATTTTTCTTTTTAAAGTCCCTGCAAAATGTTATGTAGCCTCCACACTAGGGCCAATTGTTCACCACTTCCTAATGGGGACCTTGAACGATGGTTCATGGGTTGCATCCACACGCTGGGCCACTCAATGAGCTGAGCTCATGGATTCGTCCATTGGGTCTACTGCATACTTTAGTGGCTCATCTGGCTGCCTTTGATCTGTAGAGAAAAACGCCTCCTAAGCCATCATTCATCAAGGCTTTATCGACCACGATAAGCCATACCCCCTCCAGACAGTGGGGATGGCTTACAGTGGACCATAGTGTGGAGGGGCCTTTAATTCATGTCTGCACTGGAGAATTGAGAAGGATCGTTATTGGCAATTGTGGGCGTGTCACGTGACTCATCTGTCATGCACTGCAAACTGCACTTGCTACTGTCACTGGCTTGATAAAATATGATTTAAAAAGGGATATTAAAATAAAAAGTTTGGAATGCTTTAAAAAGAAACTGTATTTTTAAACCAGTATTCGTGTGCTTATAGCCCTTTTTTATACCATTTCAAAAGCCTGATTTTTTTTTTCTGTGAAAAGAGTGAACATTATATATAGTTCTACTGTGTTTTGGGGAGTTATTTTAATTTTTTTTTTTCAATTATGAACAGCGTATCAAAGAGGTGCTTGAAAAAAATATCAGGTTTTGGAAAAGTCATAGAAAAGTGCTTGAAATTTTCAGAAGCAAAAGAGTAGGAACCATGTAGTAGATTTATGGTGGATACCCACTAACCACCACAAATCTACTAAATACATATGTGTGACACATGCTTGTTATTTGCATTGCTATGCAACACTTTGCATTTTTTCTTTCCACAAGTTATGATTGTTGAGTTTGTTGCATATTTAATCTTCAATCGAATTCCTAGCTCCAGAACATACAAGTCATGGTTTGTCAGTTGGAAGCTTGGTTTTTTATGGTAGAACATAAAATGCATAAAATGAGCCATTGCGACAAAGATAGTGATGAAGAAATACATTCTGACTGATTATCGGACTTTAATTTTAAGAATCACTTATTTTTGTAATTTTTAAATAATCATACAGTATATATTAAAGTATAAAATAAGTTTTGTTCATTGGAACAAAGTAGTTTTCGATGGACTGATTTTTCTGAATAACTAAACTTTTGCACAATTCACTAAAAAACCCCTGCTGCATGTGTAAGTTGGCAATGAAGTATACCCACATGCGAAGTGTTTAAAAACACAAGGGGCACCCTGTTCTGTTGAAACCCATTTCATAAATATTTAATAACTCAAGAATTTTCATTGATAACAAAAGCATAAACATAATTGTAATTAAATTTGTGATGGAAACTGCAAGATAAAGCTGTTATATCTGAGTGTAGTAATAATAGTATAAGAAAGGAAGTAAAACTTTCAAACTCAGTTTGTACATTCAAAGAGCTAATAACTATTAAAAGCTTTACTATTAAAATATAGTTACAACATAAATCTTCATTTTAGTTATTTGCACATCTTTAAATATGCCAATCAAGTAAAGCTGTAATATTTTGAAATTTTTCATTTATGTATTTAAAAAATCAAAAAGGTTAGGATTAGTTAATGCCTACAAAATCTGTATGAAATGTTTAAAAGCATTATGGTCTAGAATATGTAATTAAGTTTAAAATATAAATTCTTTAAAGTTAAATGAATTGTACTACTTGCTCTTATTACATTATAAGATTTTTATAGAATCTCTGCTAAAAATTAACTGAAACATAAGATTGGTATTTAAATTGTTAAATATTTTATTAAACCAAAGCTGGTAAGTTATTTTGTTTCATTCCTCTGTCTTGTAAGTATTTTGATTACTGTTTAAATGATGCATTAAATCTTCTAAGTTAAAAAAAAATATTAAATTAGATCATAGTTGATGTGGATGTGAAAATGTATTGTTAATTTTTTAGGGCCTTGCAGTTTCCCAGCTCGTTAAAACTATTCCAGATGTAACCCTGATTGGCACTGCCTCCAAGCATAAACATGATTCCATTAAAGATTCTTTTAGCCATCTAATAGAACATGGTGTTGACTACGTACAGGAAGTAAAAAAGTAAGTTTAAGAAGTTGTGGTAAAATGATTATTCTCAAATTATTTGTGCTTTTCCTAACTGTAGTTGAATTTCTTCCAGGCTTGCCCCTGGTGGTGTAGATGTTGTTCTCGATTGCTTGTGTGGAGAAGATGCTAATAAAGGATATGGTTTATTAAAGCCAATGGGGCGATACATTTTGTATGGTAAATATTTTCAGTTATTGTGAATTTCTTGATGTTGGAGGGTCACAATTTTCTTTTCAACCTGTATATATTTTTCAAATCCATAGCGAGTAAGATTTTATTACAATAGATGCTTCCCACAGTAAATTCTACAGAGTTCCTACAATCCTTAAGAGTCCTTAAAGAACTTCTTAATTTTTAAATTGGAATGGGATCAATTTCTCCAACGCAATCCACTGTCGTCATGCAATTTCCTATCAGTTTTCTTATGGGACAGTTTTTTCTTAGTAATTTGCTCAATAATCTTTCACATACTGTAAAGGTTTAAAGTATATAGTCACCTGCCCTTTCCTAATAACTAACAGTCATGCAGATTTTAATTGAAGTATGGAGGATGAGAATTGTAGATATTTCAGTTACTTATGGAAATTTAAGTTTCCTTGCATTGAATGTAATAGAAAAGTCTAAAACTTATCTCCCAAACAACATCGGGTATAATCACTTAGTATATACATACATACATATATGTCATTTTTAAACCCTCAAAGTATTGTTTATAATGTATTTTATTCACAATTTATTTCTAGTTTGATCTCTCAAAAAAACTTTAGATGTACATTTTTCAAAATTAGTGTTTGTTAAATAGATTTAGCTTATTACTAATTTTTAGGCATTTTTAAAAACTTAATTCTGAAATATTGTTGGGCATTTATTGAACATGCCTTGTCTGGTTCATAATCACTAAAATACATTCTTCAGGAAATAGGGTTTATGTTGTTATAAAAAGTTACTTTGGTCCTTAGAAAGCCCTTAATTTTTGTTCTAGAAAAACAGCAGGAACACTGTTCCAAGTTTATCTATTTTCCTTTTGGGTTTAGAAGTATCTTTATTGAAAATTTCCATGGTAGTTTAAAGGAGTACAGACTTTTGAAAGTTTGGTTTCAGATGCGGAGCAACTATTCTACAACAGTTGGTCCAGTCATTGTGAAGGGGTAAAAGAGAAACTAATTATTTACATATTAGGTTATTGAATAAACTTCAGATTTGGATCTGTTTCAAACCTTTTTTGATTAGGAGACTTGAGTATTTGTTTATACCAATAAGTTCCTTGTATATTTCATATGTAGTTACTTGGTTTTGCATTATATAATCAAAATATTATTAATGGTTCCTTGCTTTCCTTTTTCCCCCCTTGTTTTTTCTCAATATTTTACTTGTGTCTAGTTATAATCTGATTCAACAATTAAAATCTGCTTGACACTTACTTACGATAGATTAAATCTAATATTAGTAACTTACAATTTGTTATGCGTAATTACCTTCTTCAAATTCCTAGTTTTTGATTACAAATGAGATTTCCAAGGTTTTTACTTAGACACAATCACCTCTGGTAACAATAGATGTTTCCTACAGTATTAAAGCAGCAATTTGATTGAAACTTTTACATCAATTTTGATTCTTTAAACTTGAGTTGTTTCACATTACCAAATTGAAATGCAGCATGAAAGCATTTAATGATGAACTAAACCATGCCATACTGTAGTAATTTTACTGTGTGCTAGCTATAACATTTTTTGTGTTGATACTGGTTAATGGCTTTCAAACTTGCATTTAATAATACTCTTTGGATGTGTATGGACTTGATACATCTTTCTTTTTAACAGGTAATTCAAATATAGTGACTGGTGAAACAAAGAGTATTTTCAGTGCAGCAAAATCGGTAAGTTTCAACTTGTTTACTCTGCATTAACTGTCTCAAGTGCTAATAGTGGATAACTTTAAAAAATCTTGTCGACTCAGTTCCTTAATTAATGCACTTATCTAATTCTGCAATGCATACTTTGCTTTTTTATCTCAGAAAAGCTTTTGTTTTAAATACCAGTTACAAAATTATTTTCTGGCTAAAAGAGAAGGCTCTAACTTTGCTTATATCTCAATGATTATTTATTTGGTAAACTAGTTTGATTCATGTGATAGTGCTTGACTAATGCTTCAAATTTCATATAAGTAACGTGTAAGATACAAAATAAAATTCATGAAAGTAACTTCACATGACAGTGGTGAGTGGTTACTGAAGAGTTCCTTGATATTGTTTCTAGAAGCTTTCATATGTATTCAGTTCAGTGTGACTGAAGTGATCTGTATTTTTTGGCTGGTACTTTAACTCCTCCCTCTTCTCTTTTTAGTGGTGGCAAGTAGACAAACTGAAACCATTGAAGCTTTTTGATGAAAATAGGTCTGTATCGGGTTTTCATCTGAGACATCTTTTGTACAAGCAGAATGGACATGATTATGTGAAGGAAGTGGTGGAGAAAGTGTTCAAATTGTGGCAAGATGGACAAATAAAACCATTGATTGATTCAACTTTTGCATTTGAAGATGTAATATTTCATGTTTTAATAATCTAAACTTACTATTACAAGAACATACTTAGTTCCTTCACTTAAAATTTAGGAAAAGCAATTTCATTTAACAAAATACTTGCTAGATTTTATTATTGTATACAAGTAGGTCATTAAGTACTTTATTTAATCATTCACTTGAGGTGTAAGTTAGTGATCTTTTTAAAGTTGATCTGAAGATAGTCAAATCGTTTCCTTTTTAACACTAGAATGTCCAGGATTTCAATTGCTCTTAAATGTTTGCTGGTGTTTCAAACATACAATGTAAGATTGTAATAACTAAACAATTGCTAGACTACTGTTCAGGAAGGTGTAGTTGTAAGACTTGATATTTCATGTTATTATCATATCACCCTTTATATTAAGAAAAATTAAAACAAATGTGCAGTAGTACTAAAAAGTTTTTATTAATGGTATGCACCTGTGTCCTATTGACAACAGACATTCTAGTGTTAAGCAGCTGTTCAATAACTTACCTGATGTGTTTAGTTTACTGCAGAACTTTTGTGCAATTTACAAATCATTAACTTATTTACTATTAACATGCTACTCATGTGTCAGGATGGTGTTATTGTAATTTTGAATGAAATCAAAAGCCTATAGAGACTAATAGATATAATTACAATTTTCAGATTCCAGAAGCCATGCAGAAACTTCACGAGAGAAAAAATATTGGCAAAATCACCCTTGACCCCTCAATGGAACCTAAGCCCAAACCTATTGTAAGTCTTCCTTGTTCAATTAACAGGTCATACAATTCTTAAAAGTCAAAATGTAAAACAATTATTTTAAACTTCTCGTACCTCAAATTACCATTTTTATATTGTAAAAAATCTCATTTTTGAAACATAAGATATTCTTGTTAGGTTTAAATAAGTCACTTTGTTAATAGCTTATATCAAAGCTAACACACATGATTACTGAAAATGGGAAAGACAAATTTGTGTTCTTAAACTTAAGCTAAATTTGTATACCTAAGATGCATATATTTAAAAAATATTTGGACAGTTATTTTTTCCTTAAAAATTAAACATTTATCATTGCAATAAGACATTTTGGGAAATATACATGAAAATTAAGGTTCAATTAGATGAAAACTTTAATTTATACAACCTGTACAAATTTCATGGAAGTCTTTTTGAGATGATTTGAGTGTTACACGAAGGAAAAATAAAGGTAAAGTTTACAAATTTTAAATTTGTTTACAATAAACAGCTGACACATTTTTATTCATTACTCCTCAATGTTAGAATTTGAAGTGGATTGTTTTAAAATGTTTATAACTGAATTCCTTTTCACTCTTTTTTTTTTTTTTTTTCTTTTTTGTCGGTTTAACAGCTGTATGACCATTTGTTTTAAGACTATGTGTAATGCTTTTGTTCCTTGCAGGTTGAAAGCAAGAAAAGCAGAAAAGATTCCATGAAAGAAAAGAAAACAGAAGAGAAAGCTGCCAAAGAGGACAAGGAAAACCCTGCTGGTGAGGTCCTTACAAATGAAATATAAATGAGGTTGACTTTAACTAGGTTCCATGTTTATAAATGATCGGTTATGCAACTCAAAGGTTTGTCCTAATCGTGGAGAATTAAGAAAGTAAAACAGGTTCAGAGATGGGGGGAGTCATACATGTCGTCGTGAACTCAAACCTCTTTGATGCTGTTTCCTCAGATTTTTGTAAAATGAATATTACATTATCAACAATTTTTTATCAAGGTGAACAAATTATGCAAACAATTATAATAGGATGCCTTTTCCTCTTGAAGACATGTGTCAAATCTTGGTAATTTCTTTTTGCGATACTATAAAAATATGGCTGGTGTTATAAATCATTAAATTTATGCTCATCTTATTTCTAAAAGCTTATTTTTCATATAAATAACTTTTTTAAAAAATTCTTTTTTTGATGCATTTGAACTTTTGAAAACACAAGATAAATTTTTCCTGTCATTTGCTTTCCTAATTGAAGATGACATTTTATGAATTCAATGGGCAGATCAATGCCAATATTCTAGAGAGACTGGTGAGCTTTGAAGCAATTTGTTTGAGAATTTTAAAATTTTATCTTGACACTAATGTACACTGAAAATTTGAAATTTGATTTTCTTTTTATACGGTTAACTCTTTAATGATCATGAATATAAAATTAACAATGCCATGTTAATGTTGTTATCTAAAAGATAACATTTGTGTCAGTTATGCAAAATGTTTTCTGTCTTGTACAAAGGGTTTTTGGTTGAATGCTGTGCTTTAATTTCTAATTCCCAGTAGTTTATTCAAAGTGAAAGTTTGTTCATTTTATTGCCAACCTAATAAAGTTGTGCCTAAATTTAAGAACTGAGCCACTCCTGGTGTTGTAAAAGAAAGTTGATATCAAATGAAACCTTATAAAATGATTTGTCTTATTTCACTGGCAAATTGAGTGTTGGTAAATATGTTGTACGTATTCTGTCAATTATGAGGATGAAATTCGTGGATTTTTGACTTGTACTGACTAAGGGAGGTATTGTAAAGGAAAACTTTGACATCTGTGAATTTTCAGCGCAAACTGGTTAGCCATAGGTCAATCTTGTATTTAGAACTATTATGGACATCTGAGAACTTCAGAATGTGTTAACACTGTTGGACATAACTTGATTAACTGTAGCATCTTTGATTTCAATCAACATATTGGGCCTTAATTTTGAATGAGGAAACTCAAATATACCTATGTATGTTGTAACAGTGTCCATTTTTAGAAGAGGAAAATCC